>VZRO01005638.1:498338-522277 GCA_013397915.1 Daphoenositta chrysoptera | reverse complement strand
GATGGAATGGAATTAAAATAATATATATAATGTATATCTGGAAGGCAGTGCCTTGATATTCAGAGCCTGTGTCCATGGCCTTTCTGGAAACCATAGATATCTGAGTTCCTCGTTGTTGGAACTGCATGGAAATAAGGGATGTACCTCCTGAGTCCTCTAACAATGAAGTCACAGTCTCAACAGACAAAGCATTAGAGGAAGCCACCAAGTCTCAAGCACGTTTAGTCTGGGGAGGTCTGTCCCCTTGTCTCCTGTCTGTCAAAAGGCCTCCTTTGCTGGTGTGGAACATTGTCCAGCATCCATACACTGTAATATTGTCCAGGTGTTCTGACATGCTGGAATTTGGGAGCTCAGCTCTTGGTGCAGCCATGGTGACAAAGGTAGAATTATGACATTTTGACTTGGATTCATATCACCCCCTCAAGACGCTGGGCTGGCATCATGACATTCACAGAGGGGATTTAGAAGCAGCTGGATTTCTGAGGTACACATTTCTGTGCTGTGGATGTCATTTCTGTGAGGACAAAAAAGTAGACTTACCCTGCTGTCATTACAAAGCAGAGGAAATCACTGGCATCAGATGAGTACTGCTACCACAGGAGAATACAGATAAACAGGCTTAGAAAACCTGAGACATCTGGAAAGATGGAGTAAAAATTATACAGAAAATGCAGTATGTAACAGTACAAGTGGCTAATGGAAAAGCAGCTCCAGGATGCAGCCAAAAATCTCTTCACGTGGGACTGCTCACCTCAGCTATTCACAATGGATCTGCACAGTTGAAAATTGCCAGCCAGGCATGCAGGATGTGAAAATTACTGTCTGATGAAAGGGAACAGCTTAGAGCACTACCCTTTAGTCCTACTGTCTTTCACAGAAGCAAGACAGGTTCGTGATGGTCCCTTTTCCATCCCCAGAAACAAAACTTTCATACAAAAACTTCTTCCTGACACAAAGGAGTCAGAAAGAAGCAAAACCAAGATGATGGATAAACAATCTCCTCTCATGCTGTGACCTGCACTGTTTAGTACCCAGCTTCTCTGGAAGCAAGCTGTGAGATAATGGTGTTATATTATCAAATTCAGAGGTATGTTATTAAAGCCCCCCAAACTCTCCAAATGAAAAACAGTTCATATTGCCCTCATTTTTTTTCTCATGGTGTCTGTTCTCTAGAAAACTTCCTCTGCTAAAGTCATCTTCAAGGAAGGGTAGGGGACTGCTGGCCTGCTTTTCAAATTGCTCCTCACCTCCTTATTCACACACCCTTATCATTGCACAGTCTTCTGTTCTCACCTTGTAATCTGCTGGCTGGGTCTGACAACTCCAAATTTCTCATTTCTTTCAAAGCTGGATCATTTACTTGAATCAGTTCTTTTTAAAAAATGGCCTTTTAGCAGACCTCTGATGTATTTCTTGCTTCTTCTCCAGGGAATCCAAGACAAATTGCTTTATTCTGAAGGTCTTCTTTCAATACTGCATCTTCAATCCTCAGCTTTTTAATCAAGGAGAGGTTGTGCTCTGCCTCCACTGCCAGATTTGTTTACCAATAAATATTCAAAAATTATCAAGAACTACCATTCTACTTTCTCCCAAATTCCCTTTTATGCATGGGAGGAATTTCTTTAATTAATTTCAGCTCTGAAACCCTTTGCTTTAATTCCAAGCAGCTGCTGTGCTGTCCCCACTGTTAATGAGCTTTGTCTTCATATGACTCGGGGAAGGACAGAAAGGGCCGTGCTGGCTAAAATTGTTTGAAATTGGCTTTCAGCATGCAAAATAAACTGGACAGCTCCTGTGTGAAATGGATTGCAGTGTCACTCCCCCCACTGTGGAAATTTAATCTGGCTGGCTGGTGAGAATGAGACTCACAGCAGGGGCAGAAGGTATTGACTTTTCCACTGTTTTTAAAAAATGTTATTTTTATTTTCGAATGGACTGGGGCTGTTTCATCTGAATTGTCATTCTTAAATAATTGTCTTAGTAGAAGCAGTACATTTCAACCTCCTGCCATCCTTTGAAAATTCAGGCTAGCTGTTTGCTTAGAGAGATGCAGCCTGACACTCTGAACCTACACACAGTGTGAAAAATTGCTTTGATCAGCTTGTGTTTATAATTTAAGGCAGTAAAATAGAATTCTCACTAATTGTGTTTAAGGCATGATGTATTGTGTAATCCACAGAGAGATTCATTTCAAAAACACTGTAACCACAAAAACAGCTGTTCCACTGAGTCATTTTCCCAACGTGCAACTTAAAGCAAAACAGAGCAAAACCCACTCCCAGTTGTAACTTACTTGTGTTGATGGAGTAGGATAATGCTGGAAATGTGGGGGAAAACAACAGAAAACTCATCTCCACATTCCTTTTTATACCAGAAATTTGGAAACAGAAAAGAAAGAGCTTTTGGAGTTAAAAAATCCCAGAAAAATCTCAGTTTTGAAGAGATACTGTAATCCTAATTAAATTATGAAGAGCAAGCCATGCATTGATAGTCAAAAGTAATTTGCGTAGATAGGAATGAGTCTAAAATTAGATGGAATGGAATTAAAATAATAAACCAAGATACATCAGTGAAATACCTAAAAAAATGAACGTCATGGATGTGCTTGTGTGCATATTTTCGTGGCGTTTAAGTCGAATACAGGCTCTGGAAGAGAAGCTAGTAAGAACTGGTAAAGCAGGTGGAGGAAACTGCACTAAATGAAATGAAAGAAAAAGATAAAATTTACTGCAGGCACAGCTCTTTCATCAGTAGGAAGTTGAGTGAGCAAGTGAACAACCCTTTTCATATTTCAAATGACCTTGCATCCCACCAAGCTTTTGGAGGGAAATTATAACCCAGGTTCAAGTTTTATACTGAATTCCTAAGATAGGTTCTATCAAGGTAGCCTTATACTGAATTCCAAACAATTTTTTTTTCCCTTGGGGTAAAAAAAACCAGAACTTTTAATAAGTTTGTGTTTTATGACTGTTGCAGGGACCAGCATGTAATTTTTGTGTCTCTGCAATCCAGAGGTGTTTGCCTCCCATTTGATGCTCTGAAGATGCAGAGCTCCAACGCGCACAGAGGTGTGACATGGACGTGTTCCTCTCCTTTGCAGATATCTCCATAAGCTTGCTGTCCTTGGTGGTCACGGCCTGCGGCCTGGCTCTGTTCGGCGTGTCCCTGTTCGTGTCCTGGAAGCTGTGCTGGATCCCCTGGCGGGAGCGGGGTTTGCCGTTCGGGAGCAAGGACAGCAAGCAGGAGCCGCTGCACTTCGCGGACGCGGAGCCCCATGACCGCGACTACAGCGAGGATTTCCTGGGCCAGCCCGCTGCCTACCCCGAGGCCTCCATGAAGATCAGCCACACCTCCCCCGACCTTCCACTGGACACCCAGGCGGGAGCCAAGGAGAACTGCGTGCCCAACGCGCGGATGCAGCGGCAGGTCACCGAGCCAACCTCCTCTGCCCGGTCAGTAACTCCAGTTCTCTCTGTTATTGATCAGTGCAGGCACAGTCCAAAAAGCACAGCTTGATTATACAGCAGGCTCAGCTAAAAAAAGTTTCATTTTCTTGCCATGTTCCTTAAAAAAAAAAATTACACTAAAGTTATTCACTGAGGTGCGCAAACCTCGTAGGTTGAAGGGACAGGGTCACAGTCCTATTCCACTCATCTCTCAAGTACTGTCTCACTGGTGCTTTTCCCTCAGAAGCTGAATAACACAGAGTCCCGTGTCCCTTAAAAGCACCAGAACAGCCTAGATTTAGCTTGTAAAGCATATTCATTTGCACTTAGCGCTGGTGCTGAACACTCAGTAATATCTCCTCGAAGATTTTTAAAACAACCAAAGAAGAAAAGTAGGGCAAGCTAATGAAACACTTGCAAGAGTTAGAAGTAGGATTAAAAATTGTAGATTTTAGCCACAGTCATGACTGTGGGGGCAAAAGTGACTGAACAAGAGTCAGTGAAGTCTCCAGGGGAACTGGAGAACCAGTACATGAGGGAAGAGGAAAGGGGGAGGGTGAGAGTGTGTGCAGGGGCAGGTGACAGGATTATTTTTCGTACAGCAAGAATAAGGATCAGCATGTGAAGAGCCAGTAAATATCTGAGTCAAAGCAGATGCACTTCAGTTGGAGAAGGTACAGCACTAGCACTGTGGCTCTTTGCTAGCCTCTTCCTTTTATTCCTCCACAGGATATTCTGCACCTCTCACTGCCATGAGGGGCTTAAGCCTTGAATTTTTTTTTTTTTTTTTTTTATGACATGATAATATTTTATCCTGGAAAAGACTAATGTACAGCCATAAGATTATGTATTTATTATGCAACAAGAGAAAAAAAAATAGGATAGCACATAAGAGGCTGTTCCTGCTTTAAGCATGGGTAAACAGATATTTACCAGGAATGAATGAACAATTATAGCAGAGGAACAATTGCTGATTAGATTCAGTATAAATAGCTGTGGATTAATCCTGTGCTGGCATTTTCCACGTGCTCTTTCTGTGTTCAACCTGAGCTCCTGGTACTCCAATAGTTGAGTGATTGCTGCATATGAATAGGACAATAAAATGGAACTCATAGAAGATTAGGATTTTACCTAATCCAACTTTCACTTTCACATCCCCCTACCTCAACAGGGATTGCAAATTTTATTTTTGTTACTATCCATGAAGGAGGAATTTCAGTCACAGTAAGTGCGAATTAATAAATTTCACTGGACTGAAGCCAAAAGCAACTTCTTATCCTCAACCAATGAAAGTAAAGGAGCTTTTCAACCAAAGTGCCACAGACTTTATTATATCAGGTATAAGAGAAAAAAGGAAAACAATGGTTGGGGTGGTCAGCAAACCACTTCAGACCAGCTTGAGACACGGGAACATAAAATGATGTGGTATTAGCAGAGTGATGCTGAAGGCCATCTCACAACTGTTGGGTCCCACGGTTTATCCCTTTGTTAAAAATGTGACCCCGCTCTCCGTTACAGAAATATATCAAACGTGAACGGGACCTGTAGTGTGTGTGCACAGATCCCTAGCACAGCCTGTTTCAATTCTCTCCTTCCCACTTTAAGGCACAACTCAATCCGGAGACAGCTCAACCTGTCCAACCCCGACTTCAACATCCAGCAGGTCCAGAAGCAGGAGCAGCTGACGGGCATTGGCCGCATCAAGCCCGAGCTGTACAAGCAGAGATCGCTGGACACGGACGACGGCCGGAGGAGCAACAGCAAGGCCTGTGGAAAACTCAACTTTATCCTCAAGTATGACTGTGACCTAGAGCAGCTGATAGTGAAGATTCACAAGGCCATCAACCTGCCGGCAAAGGACTTCTCTGGAACTTCAGATCCGTACGTGAAGATATATCTGCTTCCCGACAGGAAAACAAAACACCAGACTAAAGTGCACAGAAAGACCCTAAATCCAGTATTTGATGAAGTTTTTTTATTTACTGTCCCATACAATGATCTCAACACAAGGAAACTCCATTTCTCTGTGTATGACTTTGACAGATTCTCCAGGCACGACTTGATTGGCCAAGTGGTAGTGGATAATTTTTTAGATTTGGCAGATTTTCCCAGGGAATGTAATATTTGGAAGGATATTGAATATGTCACCAATGTAAGTATTATAATTTTTCTTTTCGAGTTTCATTTGTTTCTGACTTTATTTCCCTAATCTGATTATAATTGAAATTGTCTGTTGAATTTGTGAAGGAAAATATCCTATTCTCTCTCTTTCTCAAGCTTTGACCTTAATCCAAGGAAATTGACAGTACATTTTCAGTCCTCATTTCTTGTTCTTTGGATATATTAAAGAATGTTTTATGTAGGAGACAGTGGGTTTAGTCATTGCCCTGCTGATAGGGTAGAAATGTTGGAGAGTTTTAATCTTACTTAATCTGAAATTTACTCAAGGAAATATTACTTTTCTTATTTTGCCTGTCTTCCTGTTTTGCATGATTTTTTCTGTAACTTACAGCACACTAATCAGCCAGAACTGCAGATTCAACATTTCTTATGTAGCAATCTTCAGTTCTTCAAAAGACTATTCTCACAAAGTCAGAAAACCCCACAGCTATAATCCAGCCAAACAGAGTTCAGACAATGCTGTTCCATGAAAGCAGTGAAGCACACTGAATTGGTTTAACTCTTTGTTTGGCATCACTGTGTTCCTGGGAAAATTGGGAATATACTTTAGAAGTCTGTATTTCTGTTATCCCAAAGTGTCTGTTATCAAATTCTATGCAGGAATCCAAACAGTGATTAGGTATAAAATCATGGAAATTACTTTGGAAAAAGAAGGAGCTTTCTACTCAGAGCAGGAGCCAATCTCCTTGTAATGCCATTAGAGATGAATCCCACGCATCCTCTGGAGGACAGACCTTCAGTGAGAATGATACATTACAGAAATCCACAGAGGTGAAGGCACCGGTGCCAAGTGTCAGTAAATATTTCATTTGCCATGTCAAACCGTACTCCAGTGGAGTGCACATTTTAGAGTCAAATAAACCCGACATCATTAGCAGTTAAGATCAAAGGGTAAGTTTGTCAGACCTCAGTTCAGAAAAGCATTGAAGCATCTGCTTAGCTGAGAATAAGAAGTCATTGAAAAGTAAAGGATGTTCTCAGACAAATAACTTGCCTGAATTCAGACCCTCATCTTATACCTCTGTGGTCTGGTCGCGTGTCCAGAGAGACCAAATTCACTAAATCCTTTTTTTGTTTCTTTGAAAATTCTTTATGAAAATTTACATTTTCCTGGTTTTAAGGTGAGTGCTCTGCACAATCCTGTCCCACACAGGGATGGAAGGGCAGCAGCAGCACAAGCAGTTACTCATTCGGGGTACAGGCATGGACACTTGGTCTCAGGGAGGATAAACCTGGCCTTTGTAGGAGAAGTTACTGCTTTTCAGCTGCGAGGGAAAAGTAAGGATGTGACAGAGCAGCTGACAGTCATTCCAAGTGAAAGGCTGCCTTCATACAGCATTAAGTGTCCCAAGATCAGCTTCATTTTTTGCAGTCAGCTGAAAGTTGAATGTGCACGCACACTGGGGCTACTTTGATATGAACAGGCCCTTTCTCCCTGCTTTAACTTAGGCAGAAGATTGGCTCTGGTATTTTCTTTTGAATCACTTCTTCCAAATTTCAAAGGTGATGCAGCATATCATTTGTATTCAGATTTTCTGTAATATCTGAAATTAAATTCAGGACTGAAACATGAGTCATTAATTCCTCCTGATACCAATTCTCCTCTGAAGTGTAACCCTGTTTATCCAAACAGAACACACGACCTGCCATCTAGACTTGTCACTGGCTTTCCAGCTAACAGAGGCCTTTTCAAAGCAAGTGACTCATGGTACATAGGAGACACATCCAATTT
This sequence comes from Daphoenositta chrysoptera, assembly GCA_013397915.1. Lineage (NCBI taxonomy): Eukaryota > Metazoa > Chordata > Aves > Passeriformes > Daphoenositta > Daphoenositta chrysoptera. The sequence goes on along the minus strand of VZRO01005638.1, from coordinate 514,918 downwards.
TGGGTAATGTGAGTTCTGAGATAACAGTATCAGATAAATGGAAGCGTGGAGTACTCAGCTTACCAATTAACATTTCCAAAATTTCAAAGGTTAGAATTCATTCCATGAGGTTCTGAGGAATACTCCATGCATCATTTAAGAAACCAAGTTTCAGCCCATTTTCTTGTCTGTGTAGCTGAGATATCTCTCAGCCTGACAGCAGAAGCTGGGTCCTGATCCAGGGCTATCCGACGACGCTGCTGCAGTGAATACTCTTGTGGCTGCACTCCAGGCCAGCAGGCAGCATTAGTGAAACTCAGAAATAAATTTTGGCAAAGTTTCGAGCCCCATTGGGCAGTTTATGGTTGGAAACCAAAACTGTATCAGCTGTAACGGGTTTTCAATAATTTATCTTTGAACGCCGTCTTGCTTCAAATAATTATTAGAGAAGAGAAAAATGCTGGGCAAAGTTACTGAAGGGAATTCACTTTATGTAGGTCAACAAAAAGTGCACACAGAAAGGATAAACCTAGGAAATGAATGAGAAAAAGGGAAGCTCCACACAAACTACACATGACAAGTTTGTCATACTTCTGAAGAGTGCAATTCATTTTAATTCCTAGCGCATCTTATTACACTGCCGAACCAGTGAGCCCAAAGGCCTTTATTTCACATTCTCCATTTTATTATGTTCTAATCCAATTTGACACAGCAATATAAAAGAATGTATCAAATCCTTCTCTGCCCAGCAAAATGCCCTACTTCAAGTGAGCACTGCACAATATGCCTGAAATGTCAGCTTTACTGCAAACAATGCCATTAAACTGACCTATTATGCCGTGTGCTTTCTTCTGTTTTCTAATAACACTGGAAGATTTTTTTATCCTAAACCAGCAGTTTTCATTTTTTGGACTATAACATCTGTTACTGTCCCAGAATTTGAAAATATTTCTTAACACAGACACATGTCAGCATAAAAATTTTTTACATGCTTAAAAAGCAGTCTGATGCCAAACATGAATCTCCAATATCAAAATGGCTGTTGTTCTAGTCTCAGGTCCTCTGAGCATGAAATCTGTCACCTGTAACTGACACTTTTCCAAGCAGAAAAAAAGCAGCAGTGAGCTGTATAATGGTAGAAATAATTAAGTGGATCAACTTTAGCATGAGCATGAAATGAACTAGATAAGTTTATATATATATATATATGTACTAGTCAGATTAGACTGGTTTTTGTCTTATCAAGAAAAAAAAATGCTTTTTATTTTTAGCCTGGGTTTCTCTTGTTGGCATGTTTTGTTTAGTAGTATCTAAAACATAGGTGGGGTTTGGGGTAGGTTTTTTTGGTTGTATTTGTTCACAGACCTTGGCATGTTTGAAGAGAAAAAAAAATGTTGTTGATATTTCCTTGGTTGCCATCTTCAAACTCAAATGTGATCAAGCAAAGACACATGGCTTTGTCACAAGATAAAATGAAAAACCATGAAAGAAGAAGGTGTCAGATATGAAAGAGGAAGGTGTCAGATGGTCCATGTCACATAAAGGAAAACCTTCTCTTTCAGAAGGTGCTAAGTATCCCCTTGCATAACTTGCTGAGCCCCTAGACAGGAAAGTCCTTTGTCAAGAACTGCTTGTTAAACATCACTAGGCCAATGCAGGGCAGAGAGAGGATTTCTGCCAACTGGAAATCCAGCTCTGGTTCATCCTGGCTCTTTGGATTCTCAAAGTGCTCAGCCTTTGGCACTCGATAAGCAGGTTAACTTGCTAGAGAGTACAAGTATTTAAAAAGTGACCTCAACTTAGAGGAGGGGGGTAATTGTAGTAAGAAAGGTATTTTAGAAGGCAATTTGTGGCTTTGGTCTTACAGTATATATATTTTCTGCCACTGATGCTATCTTTTCAGTTGTCAAATACACTTATATTTAATGTCTAAGCATGGAACAATAAAGACTGCTCTTTTTTTCTGAATGTTTAAGCTCATATATACACTTTTTAAAAAATCCTATTCCATTAGCACCTTTCTCTCATCTTAAAACAACCAATATATCAGGGTACAAAAGGAGATGGAAATATAGAAGGGAAATATTTCTGAATCTGAGAGAGAATACAGAAACAAGACCCTGGGTAATAGGCATAGAATTTGAGAAGTAACATACCACAGACTTTAAGGAATGTGTTTACTAAAATCCAAAAGAGAGTTATGGATAGTTCAAAGCTATGAAGAGACATGAGCTGTATATCAAGTTGTTCACTTTGACATCCAGAAAGAGCCAGCATATGCCAGAAATTTCAAAGCCAACAAATTGATTTCATCTGTTTGTAAGAATCTTCAAGCTCTTTTAGGGTCTGGGTCAAAAATGCAACACATAATGCTGAATTCCTTTTTCACAGATCCAGAAAATAAAAGCATATTGAAAAAAATAATTATTTTAAAATGCATGCTCATATGCATGTTAGTGTTTTGACAAGGAGAGAGTTAAAAAGTGGGGTGGTTACAAGTATTTTAAAATCTGCATTTTAAAAATGCTAATTGTTCACTGCTGTTGTTCTTGAGTTTGCCCAAGCAAGAAAGATCTGAGAATTTGTATTTTTAGGCATTTATGTTGTATAACTGAGATGCAACTGGAATCATAACATTACCAGAAGGAAGTTTCAAGTTCCCTGTTTCGGAGATGTTAATGCCAACCACAGTATGTGTGGAAGAGAGATGAAAAGAGGCTAAATTTTTCAGTCAGCTGTTCATGGAAAGCATAATAAAAGTATAAAATACTGAAATCTGACCCAACTGAAAAAAACTCCTTCAAAGGTTGCATTGCTCATGTCTATTCCTGCTAAAAGCTATGCGCAGTTCACTGTCTGCCAAATGCACATGAATAGGTGCAGGTCACAAGGCTTAGGGGCTTAAGCCCTCAAAAAATTGAGGAAAATAAACATCCTTCATTGAAAGAAAGAGGTAAATCCTGCCCCCAGCTCACCTAGAGCAGAACAGGCTCGGACAACGAGGATGTGACTTGCTCCAGACATGGCACAAAGGAGAGCAGGTCCAGGATCTGCAGACTCCTGGCACCAGCCTTAATCCACTCCGCTTGCTCTGCTTATCTCCTTCGACAGTGTGCAGACTCTGGGGCTGGCAGGAAGTCAGCTAAGTCCACCTACTCCAGTTCTAAAAACTGTTTAGCTTGTCAAGATGTTTTAGCTAGTATTTCTGAAATCCCTGTTCTGGCAACTTGCAGGGTTTAGAGAAGTGATGGCGTCGAGCAAGAACTCAGAAAAGCCTTTAAAATATTTACAACGGTTAATAAAATTTTTGAGTTGACAGTTTGAGGAGGAGCGGAAACAAACCAAGGCTCTGGCTCTGTGTTTGAATTCAAATCCAAGCCATCAACGTTGAGTGGCAGTAAAAGGGAAATAAAAATCGATTTTTTAAATTGTATTTTAATATAGAAAACTTACCTTGTATTAACCTGGTGCTCTGTTTCTTTAAAGCAAGTAGGCTTTGGCACCAGGGAAGCAACCAGTTATGGATGTGGAGATGTACCTATTTAATTCATTTGTAAATGCAAGTCTCCTTGGAAGAGACAGATTTGCAAACCCAGGAGTCTTCCCTATTTTAAAACATGGCAAAAGCTTAGGAGCAACAACAACTATTTCACGGCTATTTTAAGGCAATAAACACAAGAGATAAGATTCACCTTATTTAATGAATTTGTTTAAAAATTAAAAAAAAAAACCAAAAACAACCCCAAAAAACCAAAAAGCACAATCAAACCCAGAAGTACTCAAAAAACCCAAAACCAGAACGCATAATTGCCTTTGAGAGGCAGATCAGTGAATATTCATCTTCTCCTGAGTCACAAGGTCACCCTTTGTTGCGTGATTTTTTCTGTCTGTCCTTAATCAGCTGTACAGAAAAAAAGGAAAGTGCATGTGTAATGAATCATTTCATAGCCAAAAGATGCTGGAAAGTCATAGATCTTGAATCTTTCCAATTCCTAAGGGTCACGACAGTAAGGATGAAATAGAAATTTATTAGGCTTCAGCATCAGCACAACAGGTATAGTACTCACTGTACAGTGGAGAACAGCTGCAGACAGTGCTTTTATTTTTAAATATCTTTTAAACTGCTATTTAAATGCATTAATTTTCAACACTGGGCTTTTCCTTTTGTCTTCTGGGGTTTTTTTCTTTCTTAATTTAATGATTGTAATAACTACTTTGTAGGAGAAGATTTTTCAGTGATGCCATACATTTAAATGATATGAGGCCAGCACTCAGCTTAGCTAAACAAAGCACAGACACGGTTATGTACAATCACACAGGGTAGAGATAAAATTTTAACAAGTGTTCAGAAAGTTAAAGGCAGCATATGCCTAATTCTGCTTGAGAACTGGGTAATGGTGAGAATAATAAACAATAAAACTTGGGAAGGGTCAGGAGTAAAAAAAAAGTCAAATGCCTTGGAGAGCAGTGGTTTGAGATGCAGCTCTGTGGGTCCCGAGCTGGTGGTACAAACACTCCAGCTTGGCTCTGAAAGGAATGGAGACTGTTCCATGCAAGGGATTACCCAACAGCCTTGTAATTCCACAGACACAGCCAGAAACAGGATGGATCTTGTAATATCACTGAGGCTTCAGCTACCGTTTATTGGGGGTTTGGGAGCAGTGTAAGGAAATAATAATTCAGAGAGTTGTGTCCGTGTGTGTGCACCATGTGAAGTTTACAGAACCCGGGAGCGTGGCCATCAGAATTTCCAAGGGAGCTTTTCCAGGACGGATATTTCTCTATAAAAACCACTATACGTACAAACAACCAAGCAAACAAAGGAAACTAAAGCAGACAAAAGAATAAAAACAAAACCTATGTAGTAGAAATGGTATCATTCCAGTTAAAAATTTAATAGAAAAGAAGATATTTCAAAGTTAGCATTTTGCAAAAACTGAAATTTCAAAATAAGATATTCTGATTTATCGTTTGGAATGCCCTTCTATGACTATATTTTAAAATATTTTGAAGGTAGAATGCTTCTAGTCAAGTGATGCATATTCTGCTTCAAAATGGAAATAACTCAAAATTCCTTATCAAATTAGAATCCTGATTTCTACAGTGATACTTTGCCTGCCCATCAGTGCTGTATCTTGTTGAGCTCTCCATGGTCCCTGTATCCTCCATGTTTCCCTGGTACAACAGCCCCAGAACAGCAATAGTGTGTGAAGAACATTCTCCTCCACACATTAGCTGCATGCTGAAAAGGTTAGACACAGCCCTAAATTCCTGCTTCCTGGTTCGTGGAAGTGTCTCTAAGTGTCCCTGTTCTACACGTCCCCCTTCTCCTTTCTTCTCACCCTCCTCTGCCAATCCTTTTTTTCCCAGAAATCTCTCTCAAGCAAGGCTCTGGGAGAGAAAAAGCTCACAGTGACATTGACTGCATATAAACCAAAGTCAGAATGTGATCCCGGTCAGCCAAGCCTGTCCTTCAATTATACCATCCAAAATTGTCAGTAGGAGCTGCAAATACAAAAAAAAAAAGAAATCTGGCTCCTGTATTTTACAATTCATAGGCAGCAATTCTTGAAGACGAGCAAAGAGCATTCACACAGCACTAAGACTAAAATAGCTGTATTAAAGGGATCTTGGTTGTAACCATTCTGCACATAATTCAGGATTAGACTGTGCCATAGCCTTTTTTCTACAGGGTTATATAACTTTCAATTTAAACATGTATTTAGCCAGGCAGGGGAAAAAAATCATTTCAAACACGCATTTAATTATTGAACAGTTTTGGGAATGCTTACTCTGTCTTTTTTTTTCTAGCAGAGGTCACAGAAAGCATTTCAATAGCTTATGGATTTATCAAAATTTCTGCAAAATCTTACTCTTTAAATTAAGTTTCAATATTTGGAGCCAAACTTGAAAGTATTCTTCCCTCTGAACATACTGTGCTTATGTGAAAAGCCTCAAGCCATTTTTAGCCTTTAATCCCCACTAGATATCACAGCCATCAGGCATCTTTCTCCACTGAACAGGGTATTTCAGAGTTTTACAGTTTCCCTCTCTGTGCAGTCTGTTTACCCAGTTCTCATGTTATTTTTCCAGGGCCTTTTAGTTAACAATAAGTGGACTTTTTTTTACAATTTCCCTAAGGATTCACTGTAACTGTGCCCTGAACTCGCAGCAGGATATCCTGGTTTTTGGGGCAGGGGGTAACAGAGCTATATGGGAAGCACCTCCAGCACACCATATCCAGCAGGCTGGCATCCTAACACAACCTAAAATGTGGCTGTGCTGTGGGACTGTCCTGAATTCATCTTTTCTAGTACACCTGTGACCCAGGTAAACTGGTAGGAGAGAAAGTGCCACTCCACAAAGGTTTTTTTCTCACCAAAAGGTTTGTCTGGCCCCTTTCAGAGTCTTGTTAGAGGATGTCACCTGTCTCGCACTTTCAGGATTCCAGGATCTGTAATAGAGGACAAAATATCATCTGTACAGAAGGGAGGAAATGCTGGATCATAACTAGTGCTAGGAGGCATGGGGTTTGTGCTTACAGGCTAAATTATAGAGCTTGCCAAAACTAAGATAAGGCTATACCATTTGCTAAATCATCACACAAGGGCTGTCTTCAGACCTCCCCACTGCCTTTGTGAGGAGAAAACATTAGAAGCTGCAGCTGAACTGGGAGCTCACTTGTGGAGAAGGACATACTATTCTCACAGTGTGTATCTGTATATATATCTATAGCTTTTCTAGATTTTCTCCTCGTTCAGGAAACTTCAAACTGACATAAATGACAGTGGAAACTTCAAAGGACACACAAACCTTTTTTCCTAAGATTTATTGCAAGATTAGCTGGGTTGGTCAGAGCATGGTGCTGATAGTGCCAGGGTTGTGGGGTCGGTCCCTGTAAGGGCTATTCACAAAAGAATTGGGCTGGATGATCTTGTGGGTTCCTTCCAACTCAGAATATTCTGTCATGCTGTGGAGTATAATTCCAGATATTGTGGAGGGCCTGTTTGTCCCTGGGTGGCCTCAGAGTCGAGGTATGTGACAGCTTTTCTGTGTTCAGTCAGAGCCCCTCAGAGCACGGGGGCCGCTGCCGAGGCTCTGTAGAGAACCTTGCTCGGGTCATTGCAGGAAGATCCATTGCTCTGCCCTTCCATTCTCTCACTTTGTGAAAAATAGGCAGCCAAACCATCCAGGGAAGAGGGGCAGAAAGGCATCACTCTCTCATGCTAAGTGAGCTGTTTTTCTGAGAGCAGAGCTAAAGAAACAGTGGCGAAGCTGAGGACCTGACTGAAAGCTTTTTCATCGAGATTTATCAGCCCCAAGTTTATGACGTCTTTGCAGCAGAGAGCTTCACTTTAACTCACTGTTTTATTTCATTTCCCATCATGTATGCGTATTTCCCTAAACATTCTGAATACATGTGCATCAGGAACAATATAAAAAGTGTAGTGTTTCCTGAAAAAATCCAACAGGCTGCGGCAACATCACTTTGTGCTTGCCTGGGGAAGATTCAATGACAGACACACAAATCTCCAAATACTGCACTGGTTCTCACAAACACTGAGTGGCAATGCACACTCAGTGCACACTCCAGTTCTAAAATCATGGACATTGTAACTCCTGTAGCTAGTCCTGCTGAAGTTACTGGACGTATTCACCGGGGTAAATGAGGCAGAGAGGCTTTTGCAGTGTCTGAGCCTTCCTGTGGCTCCCTAACAGAGATTTAGAGGGAGCATTTCACACCATGCACTCTGGAGAAGTGACAGGCCCAAGTGACGAGAATGCATTAGCAATGTCTGTGCTATCATGACATTTGAGATTTGTGTAGCTACATTCTCCTGGCCCGTCATTGCTTGATTAAACACCTTGCTCTATTTAGTCAAGAAAACAGGAGTCACAAGCTACCTCTTACCTTGGTGAGTGCTTAATCATTCACTACTGCTTTCACCAGGCAAACTTCAAATTAAAGCTACGTACACCATCTGGAAGAAGATTCCTGACTAGTGAGGGGATCTTGCTTGTGATGGGCAGGGAAGCAGAAAACAACTGACAGCTGGAGGTTTTCACAGTCGATTATATGAACTATTGGGAAAAAAGTCCCCACTCAGATATTTGGGCCAAATCTGGCATCTAAAAAATAGCAGTTTATCACAGCATCAGGAAACTTAACCTTGCTTGCCAGGCAACCAATTACTGACATCCTCAGAAAGTGTGTCTGCAGTCATTGTCCCTCCTACCTAACATCTCCTCTTCTGCTTCCTGCAGTAAAATTATTTTGAAAGGAGCAGTGAATAGGAGAAACACTTTGAAAGTTAACTCCGAAGAACAAAAGAACAATTCTCCATACTGTATTTTGTACATCTGTTTTTAGAATTCATTGAACTCTATATGTGTTTTCTCTTTAAAAGCATGCTGGGGTTTTATAAGTATTTTTAAAAGCCAGCTGTGATTTAATCAACCATCTGATCTGCATTATGATAACTCCTCTGAACAACCCCAACAATAAAATAAATATGTATGCAGTAAAGTGAAACAAAAGTGTGTACAAAAATGATAGAAAAAACCAGCAGACTTTGGTTTCAAGTGCCCTAGAGAGTTATTTATGATCATCAGGAAGAAAGGAATTACTTTAAAATAATGAAAACCTTTCAATATCTGCACTCCACTGAGCACAGAATCTTACAGTAAATGCTAATTTAACAATAAACTTCACTCTGTTGGGACGACAACATTTTATGCAGGTAGAAATGAGAAGTTCTCAGGATTAGATCCTGACTCTACTGTAAAGTCAGGGAAAGATTTCCCACTGAAGCTCAGATTTCATGCATATTCTCTTGCTATAGTTTGGAAATAGTATCTTGTAAACAGTACAAAAAGCCGAATGAAATAATGTAAACAGGTAACCTGAGATGTACATCAGAAAATGCAGTAGAACAGAAGAACAAGCAAATCACCATCCTTTTAATCCTCTTTGCAAGAGAAATACCTGACAATGGCCTACTCAACAATGATTTGAAGGTACTCCTCCCCCCAGATTTCATGATTAAAATATGAGCAAGATATCAACTTTGGTTTTGGAGAAAGCAGAGAGAGATCTCTCCATCAGAAATTACCTGAGTTCTACATCTGCATCTTCAGTTTCTGACTGGCTGTAGCCATCCTAAGGGAGTGAAAGCAGATTATTTTCCCTCAAGGTTTCTTCAGTAAGCACCCCTGGCCCATTCCTTTTGGTACCTCAGCATGGTTTCTCATTTTCCAACTCCTTTTCCAAATCCTTCACTTTACTTAATGTATAGAGCACCAGCTTTCTTGGGAAGGCCATGAAAAACACTTCATTTGACACCAAGCTTTTATCATAAAAGAACATATAAAAACCTTCTTATCCTATCTGTAACAGTAATACTTTTTCATTGCAATACAGCTATTTTTAAAACAAACATATCTATAGCAGTAGCTGCTCACTGTCCTCATCCCCATCACTGTGTTTTTCTCAAAAGTCATTTACTTTAGGAAACCTTTCAGGGCTAAATCAGCACACACATCCCTCTTTTCTGACCGTTTTGAGTCACGATGGTCACAGATAACTACACTAAATTCTTTCAAAATCATACATCCAAAAAATTGAAGTTGGGCCCTTTTAAAGTATCAGATCAAGTACCCAAAAACAGATTAATAGGGTTCTAAAGTATACTCATCATTTAGGACAAGCCAATTCACAACTCTGATTTCATCTAAAAACCGTCAAATTATTTAAATTACAAAACTAATCAAACTAATTCAACTAAACTGAAGATTTGAGAAAGCATCTAAGTGACTGTGAGTTCTAAGCCACAGGCTGCCTAAAAGTGCTACTTTTTTTCCTACCCATAGGTGAGTATGTACTGAATAATACTGTTTATTCTGAATATAGGCATAACCAGGTCTAAGTCTCACCACACTCACCTCATGATTCCATGAGGAAGAACAGCCCAAGCTGCAGAAAACAATCATTTTCCTCTCTAGGTGTGTTTCACATGTAGCACATGTAAGGTAAAAGAAGTTAGAAGAAAAGTCTGCTGAGAGGAGGGAGTTCTGTTGACTCATTTTTATGGAATTAAAGCACTAAAGCACTTCTATATTTAGTGCTCTCTTTATCTCACATCTTACACTACCCTCTGTGCATTCTTTAAGAGAAAAAACATGCTCACTGAAGTGACCCTAAAATTGCCTCCAGTGCACGTCTAAATATAATAGGGAGGCACGAGCACATCTGATAGAGAACAAGTGTTACAGAAAAAGAACTGATATCACACTCTGCACAATCACATCTTCCCCTGCTCACGCTGTAGACACCTGGATGGATGATACACTTGATTTCAGAGTCTGCATTTTCTAGAATGGATTCCTGTCTTCTCTCTTCGCCTTCCTTCAGCTTCCTCAGTCTTTTGTTTAGCTTTAAAGCTTTTTTTTTTTCTGTATACTGCTAAGTAGATGTAGTGCTGGGTTGGTAAACTGCCTAGCAGCTTCATGATTAAAATATTCTGTTTATTTGTAAGGTACGTGGATGATACACAGCAACAGCATAAATTTTCCATGACCAGATCCACATAGCTCAAGTGTCCTAATGACAATAGTCCAGAGCTGTCTCTGAAGAAAAGCAGGTAGCTGGATGTGCATGAACTTCTGGGCTGCACCAGCAGTGAAGGTACCAAGAAAAAGTGAAGTGTTCCTGGCATTGCCTGAAAGAAGTGGATCAGCACAGATCCCATGGCATTGATTTGGGAGGTGAGGCAGGGAGGTTCACCCTGACAGGGTTAGAGAGCAGCAGTGTCTCAGCATGTCATGCAGTCAGCACATGCTGCAGTCTGTTATGAAATCATCTGTAGCACCTCTAGGAGGAAGCAGAAGAGCCTTCTCTCCCATTTTTGCCCCCCACGCCCCATAAAAACCATCACCAAAACCCCAACGTCTCTCCTGATTCAAATGGGTAATTTTCTTTTTAGCATGGTTTGAGAACCAAAGGATGAAAACTGTCCTCTTGTCCACACTTCTGGAATGATTCTGTCTAGTTACCACTAATTTTATTGTCTCCCTCATTCTTCCTCCCTCTGCTGCTTTAATTCGTTTTGTATTTGGAAACCAGAGAGGTTCTAAGTTATAAAATGAGATAATTTTCCAGTATTGAAGTTGTAGGGATTTCATCCATATTGGCATATTTAATAACTGTTTTGTAGTATTAAAGTCCATGATTCTATTCTTCCATTTAACTTGCAATGAAAATGGAATGGCTGTGCAAGGACACTCAAAGCAGCACAGCTTTGCACCCCATCCATTAACAGAATACTGCCAGCTGAGAAGCTGTCTCTACCTTGGCTGCTTCACTTTGAAATTTGCAGATATTTTCTATATTACCCATATAAAGAAGTAAATGAAACTTCCATGGAAATTGTTTTCTCTATTTTTAAAAGCGGGCAATTTTATAGAGGAGTGTTACTAGTAAAATGCACGTTGTGAAATTTAGTTGTGCATTTGTTCTAATGGAAGGTTACATGGAATGCTCTCAGACATGGTTTTGAGCCATAATGATCCCTTTTCACCTTTTCTTTGGTGGAGGAAACTTTCTGTGGATGGTGCACTGGAGTCTGGCACTGTTAGTGTTACACAGGTGTTACTGTGAATAGATTACTGTCACACAGGTGACAGATCAGAAAAAGCCAACTTTTTGTATTTAGTGGCACCACTTAATAGAGACCAAGTCAAAGGTAACAGGATTCCAGCATCAGGGAACTCTAGAAATGAAGCTGCTTTTCAGCAGCAAACACATGAAGTATTCTCGCTGTTGCCTGACCTGAAGGCATGCATGACACAGAAAGAATTGTCTCCAGAGAAACAAAACACATGGAGAAATTTCAGCAGAAACACACTTGATCATTGGCTTTAGAATCACAAAGATACCTAGGAAAAGTGTCCATTGAAAAGAAAAAAATAACTTTCAATAGCAATGAAGAAAATCACTTTGTAACTCATAGGAAAAAAAAAAGTAAGAGAAATAGATTCATAAGCCCGTGCTTCTTTCCCCACCTGCTAAACTGACACTGAACTTAAAAGGAGCTGCTCACAGAATATACTGCTTTTGAAAAGTCCGACTTAGGTAATAATTCTTGTATTCCTTTTTTGTGGGATGAGAAGCCAGAAAGGATCAGAAAGAGAGCGAGCGAAAAGGCACACCAGGGATTTCATTGAACGTGGATTTGATATCCTGATATCACAGAATCACAGAATTGTTTAGGTTGGAAAAGACCCTTCAGATCACATAGTCAACCATTAACCCAGCACTGCCAAGGCCACCACTGAACCCTGTCTCCAAGTGCCACATCTACATCTCCTCTAAGTCCTTCCAGGGATGGGTGACTCCCCCACTTCCCTGGGTAGCCTGTTCCAATCAGTAGAATTTTTAAATGATCAGACAGGGCTCGGATCAGTGGCACTGCAGTGTTTGCTAACAGTTATTTGAGTGGTCAGTGAAAGGAGCACGTTATATCCGAGGGGTCAGAATTTAGGGGCAAAGTGCTGCTTTGCTGCCTGTTTCCAGGGAACAAGGCACATGTGCTTCTCCAGCTTCTGCATTCTTTACACTAACCACCTTAGTTTCCCCACTGAAATGACCCCTGGAGTGGAATTCCACAGCAGGTGGCAAAATCTATCCAGAGACATGTGATTAAATAAAAAAAAATTAAACATAGAGAAAAATTCTAGAATGGCAAACTGCTGGAGCATAGAGTTTGACATTAACTTTCTATTTTTCAAGCATGATACTTTTGGACTATTCTCTTTTTTGTATCAATTGCTTCAAAATTGTAGAGCAAACTTATACTAATAGTAGATTCAGATTTGTGAAAATGGCCTTTCTTTATTACCCATTTTGTGAACGACCTGTGCTAAGCCTGAGAAGCAAAGTCAGTACAGAACACCTAATGTGAGTGTAATAAATACATCCACAACACATTATAGGTGCTTCTGCAGACTGAAAAGAACATTTTTTTTTTCCTGATACTATGATATTCTCCATTTTTTTTCAGCACTAGCCAGGTACTTAATTCCTCTCCTTCACAGAGTGATATGCTCAGAATACACGACAGAAAACTACTGCTTTTGCACAATAAAAATGCCTGCACTGAGAATGACATTCAGTGCCAAGGGAAGGTGAGGAACGGTTAGCTGGGCCCAAAAACCTCTAATATCATTTCAAGCCAGTCTGATTAGCTTTTTTTTGTACAGAATGGCCACTGTTCAAGACTTTATCCTTAATTATCACTAGGTCAGCAGGACACCAGGGCTGGCTGCTTCCTGTGGGTGGGCTGGGATGTCAGGAGCAGTGGGGGACCCTGGAGCTGCTGGCCAGGATTTTGCCAGCCAGGTCCCACCCCACCACCCCAGCCAGGACCTGGGGGTCCAGCCAGGGAGCTGGGGGCAGCCCCTCGCATCAGCCAGCTCCCGAGGGAATGGGGAGCTGGGGGCAGCCCCTCGCATCAGCCAGCTCCCGAGGGAATGGGGAGCTGGGGGCAGCCCCTCGCATCAGCCAGCTCCCGAGGGAATGGGGAGCTGGGGGCAGCCCCTCGCATCAGCCAGCTCCCGAGGGAATGGGGAGCTGGGCCAGGGGCAGGTGGAGGGGAGCCCTGGCAGGGCCATGAAGGTGCCCTGAGGGCTCTGACAGACTGATTGCTTTCAGTCCCTGTACACGGACAGATAACTGAGTGGGGTTAGAAGACAGAGGATCTTTTGATATTTTAGTGGAGCTGTAAGTTCACGTGCAGCTATCGTAGCTCAAGGTAGAGTGAAAGGCCAATCCAGTCATTTGCATACAGATCTAGTTTAAGTTGACATTTTCATTTTAACACACGAGGGGGAAAAAATTAACAGGCAAGACATTTTGGATTAAAATATTTTGATTAGTTAACTTCCTTTTAAAGCCAGCTTCCGCCCTTGCAATTTTTCTTGGATGTATTTGAAATTTTCATTATTAGTGGTATATGGAGATAATTGAACATATCTTTCAACTTATGTCAGAATGGAAACAAGAGGTAACTGGCAAATAATTCGTGGTAGAAATAATTTTATGCATTAGAATGGATTTGCTGCTTCATTTTCTTCAAGCTCATGTTTGCCTAGAGATAGTGAACACTTAACACGTAATTTAGCCTCCCCTTCACACAACAAGCCAGCCTTTAGCCTTGAAGCCATGGGGGTTTATTTTCTCATCTCTTTCCATCTCTGTGATGTTCACCAAAAGTTTTCTTTTAAGTCTGCAAGGTTGGCCCACCCAGGTTAAATTGCATGGTAAGGTACTGCATACTACGATGCCATTAACCTCTGTGTCACTTTGGTTTTTTCAGTCTCAGTATTTCACAGAAAATGTAAGTCTAATCCAAACCAATGAAAGCCTGTGGGAAAAATTATTGGGCTTGACATGACAGATACTGATAGACATTGATTAACAACTTTGGTCCTTGCTTCAGGCAACCACTGCCCAATTTTCTGGATTGCACCATTGGATTGGTTTGTGACACTTCCCACTGTGAGACAGTCCCTTGTCTGCCTGACCTACCTGTCCTTCCATTGCTACCACCTTCACCTGGCATCAAAACTCTTATTTTTCCCAGTGGAAGCCACCTCCTCATCTCCTTTTGAGAAAGCACTTGCCCTCCAAACCCATATTCCTATATAGGGCAATTTGCATTTCATTGCTATTCCCAAGCTTGTCAACATCTCCGAAGCCCCGCTGCCTTCCCTGCAGAGGGAAAGGTCGGGGTCAGCTCTGTGCCAGAGTGCTCCCCCTTCAAGCTTTAGCAGTGGGAAATCAAAGCCACCCTCACCAGGCTTCCCTTTCAGCAGGCTCTGGGAGCACCATTCCAAAGGTGGCAGCTTGTGAACACCGACAAGGTGGGACACGTTGGGGTGGGAGAACAGGAGGAGCAAATTCCTCCCCAGCACCTTGCTTGTAAACTCACGTCTTGCAGGTTATGACATTTTTATACATTCCCTCATAAAAATGCAGTTGTTTTCTCTGCTTTTCAAGCCTTCCCTATCCTACACCCATACACACACACACACACATGCACCTCCTGCCTCCCAGCACCAACCCAAATTATCCAAGGCACCCTGCAATGCCTGGAAAACAAGGGCCAGGTAGACTTTTTTGTGTTATTAAATGTACACTGAACTTTTCATTTTCTAGAAAGTGACAAGTCATAGAATATTTTTCTTAAAAAGCAGTAAAAATTTAAGAAACTAAAATATCTTTCAGAGAAATAGTTTAATTTGCAAGGAGAAATTCAAACTTCAATTAACTTTTGTCTCTGGCCAACAATGCCATCTAGCAAGCCTTCAGAGCCAACTCTGTACTCACTCTTTTCTTAATAAGTGATGAGGGAGTTAAAAATTACTTCTATTAACTTTCTACAGAAGTTTCACTTTCAGAAGGCCTAATTTCTGTTTTTCCCATGAAATCAATTTCTGACAGGGGCTCACACACATAAACAGGATGAGTACTACAGCTTTTCCAGTCATGTCTCTACTAATTTTCATTAGCTCAATTCAGACTATCTCCCCAGTTCATCAATTTAGTTTGGAACAAATTAAGACATTATTTCTATCTCAGTAGGTACAGGATAATTCATTAGATCCACTCTTAGGCTCAGATTCAGCAAACCTCTGTAGATGTTGTGAATTGAAATCTGCATAAAGGATTCAAAACCAGTAAAATCTATAGGATTTAAGCATATGTTTAAGAACAGGTGTGGGATAAAGTTTATCTGAACTGAGTGGAGGCTGTTATTAAAGGATCGTAATACAAGATAATTTATCAATAAGGTCTTAAATGACTCTAAGAACAAATATATCCTTAAATGCATCCCGTTAACAGAGGATCGTATGCAGCTCACTGATTGGAAAGTTTCAATTAATCACTGCCACCCTATTTATAGGATATAAATGATGACAGGGGAGATGTTGGGTCTTTAGAGAGATAAGTGCATTGACTGCCTGCAGGAAAAGGCCTCTGTCCTTGATTCTACTGAGGACATTGTGGCAAGAGAAAGTTGAGTGTGTTCCTCTCAAGGACACTGACTGGATTTGTTGAGAAGCATTTGGGAGGTGAAAGGCTCCTCCTTTGGCTCCAAATACCCTCATTTCTGACGTGTCTTGAATGACTGGCACAACACAAAGTTGTGTCTGGAGGATCCTTCTTATGTGGCCTGGATTAAAGGAAAGTAGTCATGACTCAAGGATAATGGAATCAGGAGAGGAAAAAAACCCACAAGCTCTAAAAATCCACGTCAAAAGATCTTCACACTCTGAAGACAGAGGATATGCTGTTGGCTTTACTTTTGATTCTGACTTTATAGAGAAGTTGCCAATGTGCTCGGCAAACTATGACTGCAAAATCCAGAGAGAATTACATACAAACACTTCAGCTTTCTCATATTTCTTCACTGCAGTGAAACTAAGCTTCAGAATTGTTTGTTAATGTTCTTTCCCAGTAAGTGAAATCAGACATACCAGAGGCTTCTTTACTTACTTGTTTTCATTTTTTAAGAAAAACATAAAGAAATGAAATAGAGACA
>VZRO01005638.1:462397-498287 GCA_013397915.1 Daphoenositta chrysoptera | reverse complement strand
AAAAAAAAAAACCAAAAAAAACAAAAATAAAACCAAACCACTGTGAGAAAATGGTACAATTTGAAAATTAACTTAAAACATGAAATATACCCTGACATTGATGTATTGAAAGAATAATTATAAAAGATAGGCCATTCCCATTTTCCACTTACTTTACTTAATCACATTTCTGTAGCTATAGATTGATTCAGGCATTAATAAATATCTGCTTTACTAGAGTTCATTTCTTTGATTTAAGATGTCATGAAAATACAATTTTCCAGTCATATCTTTTCTATTCATCTCAAAATATGCAATGAGAAGCAACTGGCATTCTTATAGCCACATGCAAATTCAATTAAAATCTGACATTTCAAAAGAGTTTTTATCAGTATATATTTCTCATAGATATAACTGAAAATAACTCTATGAGGAAATAATAAAAAATGTAGAGCTAACTTCACAAATTCTTCATTGGCTGCTTCACATTTACTATCATTCCCAAACAGATTAGAGTCTATGGGATTTACATAATATTTGTGTCCTGGACATGTTCCTCAGCAGAATTAATATCTTATCACTCAAATCTTATTTCAGACTTCTCAACACAGATGAGCAATTTAATAAATGTATATCCCAAAAAGCAGATAGCATTCCTTAAAGCATCTTTAAGTCATTTAGGCTTAACACATATACCTAGTGTACTTAACTCATCCTTGTCTTAACTGAGTGAACCTCGTCTGAAATAAATCCTTGCAAAATTCAAATCCCCACATTAGCAAATACTAGAATGATGTACAGTGAAACTTATCTTGCACTATAGCAGTATAATTCCCTTAATTCCAGGAATGATTTGGAAGTAACTAAGAAGAATTTTTTGTTGTTGATAGTGAACCTAATGCTCCTCAGCTTGGAGGGAAGAAGAAATAGAGACTTTAATTAAATAGTGGCAATCTGTCCTTTCTGTGCTGCAGAAGCTCAAAGGATCCCATCTCATTCCATGACACCTCTGCTCTGTTTCTGTCCCCCAGTGTCCTTTGCAGGGACATGTCCAACTCCTAAAGGAGGCACCATGCAAAGCTACCATTGCCTGAGCTGTTCAGCTCTGACACAGCAGCAGGAATTTAGCAAATCTGTAAAACCACTTCTGCCTTGAAAACCTCTCTGAAGTGTTAGTAACTTAATAGGAAATAAGCAAGGGCATCAGTGCCTGCTAAGTGCTCCAGTTAATGTTAGGTTGGTGAGATGCATAAAAATACATGTGGGCACCTCACAACCCATAATTAGTTTTGCAACATAGCAGAAAAGTGAAAAAGTAGTGTCTGTCTTTTTATAGCTGGAGAGCTGAGGAAGCTGGTATAATTGAGACATATGCTTTAATTAGAGTGGCACAGGCACTGCGTGGTGCAGGCCCATCACAGCTCCTCTGCTCCAGAAATACACAACTCAACTTCCCGAAGAAATGGGCACAAACCTTATAAATGCCTAACTCGAGGACAGCACATCTTTTTCCAGACCTGAGGCAGAAGCAGAAGATATAAATTGTCATGTTTTCTTCCATCCCTTGCTGCCTGTTTTGCATGAGTTTAAATATCCATTCTCTACACTAAAAGGTATTAAGGAGAAGGGAGAGGAGAACTCTGATCCCAAATGTCATCCCCATTTGTCAGAATATCCCTAACAACCAGGTGACTTAGAGGTTTCCCTGAGAAGGTTTGATCCAGCCTGAGCTGCTTAATGCAGCCTCAAAGGCATCAAAGGTGAGGCCATTCAGGGGCCCTTAGTCACCAGCCTCTTTAAGGTTACACATCTCCCTGTTCAATATGCTGAATTATACTCACGAAGCAGCAGCATGGAGCTGCTGACACAGTACTTGGGAGCGATTTATCCTGCAGGCTAATCTCCAACAAAATTGAATAATTTTAAAATCTGTAAATACTCTGTGATTATAGACTAAAAGCCTACTAATGTTGCTATTAGAATTCAGTTTTTTCAAAGGTATATTTATTTCAGGTTGGTTTTACAGGGGGAAAACCCGAAATGTTTTCTGGGAAAAGCAGAAACAACCCTTTCAGTAGAAGCCACTGAAAATCATTCAAAAAATATTATTTTTATAATACATCAAGAATTTCCACCAGAAACAGAGGAAGAAGGAAGCATAATATGAGAGGGGTGATTGGCTCCATGCTCCTAACAACAATCCTTTTTACTTTGAGGTTTCATGGATTACAGAATTCAACCAGTTTGCAGTTTTCAGGCAAACCTTGTGATTTACACCTCTGGTTTGAACTCCCCACCTGGACTGAATACATATAACTCTCCCAGGTAACACCGGGACGTTTTCAAGCAAAAAGCTTCATGCTCTTGCTCCATTGAATAAAGAACAGCATGAACAGAGCAAGGGCTCAGACACAAATCTAGGTGGGATTATCAGAGGCTCCCCGTAAGGCACAGCTCACAACATCGAGGCACTCAGCCCTCACCCCGAGCCTGAAGCTGAAGCCTGAGGCGTTGGAAAAGCAAAGCTGATCCCAGTCTTGTTTGACCTTTTTAAGAATACAGGAACAGGCAGGTTACAGATGAAAAATAAAGGCTGTGTTTTCTTCCCCTGAACCTGGGCAGTTTGAGGACAATGGGAGAAGGGTATGTTTGTTACAGGATATTTATTCAGTTCTTTTATGCTTCCTGCTGAATGGGACCAAAAGAAAAATACTACAGGGCATATACATATAAGTAAATTATAACTGCAATTTAATTATCTTCTGATTATTTTCCTTTGAGTTACTAATAAAATTGACCAGCGTTTTGGTCTGGTTATATAGATGCCTGAGAGGCCACCTAGAAAACAGAGACTAGACAGGAATAGGGGAATAAAGGTAGGTAGTTATTTGAAAGGCTTTCAAAGGCACACCGTGGGACCCAAAGGCAACACCCAAGATGGACGATGAGTCACAGGTTCTTCACATTTTATAGGTTTGGTTCATTTGCATATCAGAGTTAATTCTCCAATTAAAGCTTCAGTTAATGATGTAATTTCCCCGAGCTCACCCCTCCTCTAAGATGTTGGTTTACACATTTTCAGGCCCAGGACAGCCTGGGTGTCCTTGGAGAGCAGCCCCTGAGAGGTTTGTTATGTCTAGAGAACAGAAGTGAGCAGGCTACAAGGAACTTCAGAGCTATACACTAGGCAATACAGGATTTGAAAAATATAGCAGTTAAAAGCTAAGGCATCAATATTAGGGCTTTCATGGTTGCACTGTAACATGCCCAGTATGGTATTATGACAGCACTGAATGAGCTTAGGCACAAATTTGGAAAGTACAACATGCATGACTTGATAACCTACACTATTATGAAATCTTTTCCAAAGCAGGAATTTCAAAATGTCTCTGCCAGTGTAATGCCTGTAGTGCCACATTTTGTGGAGTGTACAGAGCAGTGCATAAGCACTCAATTCAAACAGGAACTAATCCTTGCAGAAGATCCTACCCTCTGTGCTTGTTAATTCTGTTCCTCGGAGCGATTTCTTGCTAATACAGCACACCTTTAGTGACAATCCGTGGCTTAAGCCATGTAGCTCAGTGATTTTAAACTTGTGAAGATGTGCACTAATCCTCTCTGCGCTCTGATACATTGGCTTTGGTTCTGTTAAAAACCTGAATTTGTAGAAAATTCCTGTGTTTGCTGGATGTGAGGGTCATGCCTGTGACAAAGCTGATCTCCAGTCAGAGTGTGGTGCCTGTTCCCCTGCAGCTACCCAGAGAGATGAACACACACGTGCAAATTCTGGGGTTTGGGGTACTCTCTGAAGATCCTTTCCTCGTTAAACCTTCTAACTGAGCCTTGAGGACCCATTGTTTGGAACAGTTTTCAATGTTGCCCTTTGATTACAGAAAATAGGAGTAAGACAGGGAGGAATAGCTAGGGCAAAGGGGAAAGGCTCTCTCTGTAATAAAAATTCTTTCCAAACTTTAGAAAACATTTATGAGTACCAGTATGATGGAGTGGTCATTAATTCCCTACAATTTAAAATGAAAGTGTGAGAAGACAGGGCTTCTCTTTCAGACTGAGGGAAGGATTTGCATGGCAAAAGGTGTTTCTACCCCTGCTGCTGCCTGCAGGTTTTCCCTTCAGTCACACTCTCAGGCATTGGTTTACTAACAGACAATCTCACAGTCGTCTGTGACCTGTTGCTACAACACCTACAACTTCTAGAACTGGAAAAGACTAAGGAAATCACAGCCTCTGTTTCCAGTATAAATCTGGTTTTTTTCCCGTATAACGCCCAGTGCAGTTTTTCAAAAAGCATTAACAAAGTATTGTCATTGCAGCATTTGCTAAAAAAATACATCACAGGTGCAGGAAACAATTATTTTTCAATTGTAAGGGAAAACTTGTGGGTAAGTATATTATGGCATAATTCCTAATACTGCATTCAACACATGTGATCCATTCTTTGCCCAAGCAGTTCATTTATGCTGTTCATTTATGCAGTTATATTTTAACTCTTTTTTTTTTCTGGTGACCAGTGACAGGACCTGAGGGAATGGCAGGAGGCTGTATCAGGTGAGATTTAGGTTAGACATTAGGAAAGATTCTTCACCCAAAGGGTGGTTGGGCACTGTAACAGGCTCCCTAGAGAAGTGGTCACAGCACCAGCCTGACAGAGTCCCAGGAGTGTTGAGACAATGCTCCCAGGCACATGGTGTGGCTCTTGGGGCTGTCCTGTGCAGGGCCAGGAGTTGGACTCGATGATCCTTGTGGGTCCCTTCCAATTCAGGGTATTCTATGATCCTCTGAGTTTTCTTGGCATCTGTACCTAAAACAATTGTATTGAAAAATTGAATAAAAGTTTTTTAAATGTTCATTCAGGATGAGCAAGTCTGGAATGGAAATTTTTGTATTTGGTAGTGACAGTAAAGCATTTAGAGTACTCACAGAATGAATTCCTTGTCACCATGTGGAGCCCTGGAGTTGTATACAGAGTGACTTTGCCATGGCTGACAATACTGAAGGATGCCAAAATACACAGTTAAGACAACAGATGCCTCGTGGGCTTCTTTGTGGTCAGGGAAAACCTGAGTGATTCAACAATGCTGTCTCCTTCTAAAGGGTAGTGATCACTTCAGGAAAAACAACCTATCAAAATTTGCCAGAGTGACAAATTCCCAAAAGATGGCTTCAGTCGATAATTTCTTTAAATGTCTTATGAAATGCTGCTCCCCTCAAGAGTTGCAGCACAAGAGACAATTTCACAGCTATGAATCTCAGCACCTCAGAGCTGGAGAAGTACACTTACATGTTGGAAGTCGCTCTCACAATGGGAAGGATAAGTGAAAACTTTGCTTCCTGTTTTCCTGGTTATTGGGTATCAAACTCCAGCTGATCACTGAGAAAATTTCAGAGATCAGTCATTTTCCTGTAATGTTAAGGGCAGGTGTTAGCCAAGAGAAATTTCTCCTGGATGTGCTGACATCTCTTTAACCTGTAGGACTCCTGACAGCATCTCAAGCAGCACTTTGATCCTCCCACCAAGTGAGTCAGTGGCACAGTTTGGTGCAGCAGGTTTGCTTCCAAGTGGGAGCTATCAAGAGGCACTAAACAGTCTGAGTCACAGCAGCCACCTCGATATTGTCCCAGCCTTTATTAGCTTTTCAGCTACAGTGAAACACTGATCTTTAGAATGGAAAGGATGATAGGGTTAAAAGCTGGTTACTCCTGACAAATGGCCCATAATATCAGCCTTTTCCTTCTTTGACAGCATCTCTCTTAAATAACAGCACAAGGAAAGGACCTACTTTTGAATGAATGTACATGTTGGGTTTTTTCCTTGAATGAGCTGTGAGCTGAAGCAAAGATGCCTCTCTTGAGCAAGGGGTTGGATCAAGTGACCTCTGGAATTCCCTTCTGACACAACACTTTCCTACAACTCTGTGCCAGCAACAATTTCTGTCCTGCTTGTCTCCCCTTCTAACTCATGAAGTGACAAAGTGACTGCACAGGCTCTGGGCTTCAGTCTGTGCAGTAGCTGCCTCAGAGACAAACCTGTGCTGGGGGCTCTTTCCAGGTATTTTCCCTCTCCTTCTGTGCCATGCACCACCCTTCTGTGACTGACAGAGAAGGAACCTGCTTGGGAAAGCTGAGAAGCTATTGCAAAAAGCTAAGTAAGCAAGATACACATACTCCACAACAGCTGTATTTCCCTTCCCTATAAAACCTGGAATGTAGCTTTGAAATTGCTGGATCAGGTAATTTTTTTTTTTTTTTTGCAGTCAAGAATGAAATACTAAGTTGCAGGAAGCAGGTCTATGAAAGTGTGAACTCACTGCTCAGTCAAAAAATGCAAATCAAATAACAGAAATAATTTAATACAATCCTTTCTTTGTTATTTTTTTGATTAAAGAGCTGGATTTCCCTCTTTACAAAAAAAATAGCGATGCTTTATACCTGCAAACAGGGTTTGTACATTTTCTACTGCATTTCTGAAACCCTGATGCCATTAACACAGGAAAGGGTTGCAAATTATTCTGTCAGTGAAACAGGTGGATAAACTTACTCGAGGGAGCTTGTCTGTGTGAGGCACAGGAATTTGTGGTTGTTACTATACTACTACTACTACTAATTATTATTATTATTATTATTATTATTACTTTCAGCAATTAATAATAACCCTTCCTCTGTTTCTAGTGGAGACTGTCCCATTGCCATAGACACTTCACACCTATCACACCTGACTTCATGCACACTCGAGAGATGCACAAAGTTTTGCCCTGCCCAAAACGTGTGGGTTTTTTTTTCTGTGAACATCTCTGTGGGTTTCCTCCTGCAGACCAGAAGGAAAAGCACAGACATTTGTGGCTGCTTTTCAGTGATACAGGCAAATCACTGACAAACATAAAATGGAACAAAGGTTTTCCAGTCCCTCACAGGACCTCCTCATTTAAATGTGTGTCCTCTCCAAGGACTGAGTGCTAGAATCTATAACCTCATTTACCCTGGAGAACTTTGGTGGTCCAGCAACAAACATAGTGACTTGAATTTTGTATGCACAGGGATGGCTGTTTTTTTCAGATATGTTTCAGAATGAGAATTCAGCTTTTACTGCATAACGGTAGATCCCCAAAGGTATATTTTTATCTTTAAGTCCTGCTATGAGTAGAAAATTTGTTATTATTGCTTCACATTATCTTTCTTTTCTTGGAACAGGATAACGTGGATCTTGGTGACCTTATGTTTTCGCTCTGCTACCTTCCAACAGCTGGTAGACTAACTATTACAATAATAAAGGCAAGAAATTTAAAGGCAATGGATATCACAGGAGCATCAGGTATGAAGGAATTTAAAGCTCATTGTGGATTTCTGTCCCATTTCCCTCCCAAGACACAGAATTCAACACTGTCAAATCCCAGAATGATTTTTGAGAGGAGGGTTGTTACACTGTGAGCTCTTGAGTTACTCAAATACAGTTTATGAGAAACAAATAATATATTTTATTTTTCTCATTTTAAAATAAGTTGCTTTCTAAAAAAGACTGCAAGATTATTATTTCCAATGCCGCTGTGATTCGGAGTAGAACAAGGTGGCCAAATTGCATTCCCAACACTGGGAATCTGTTTGTGCAGCAGACTGTTACAGCTATGACACAGAGGCAGACTGACCCTCTCTGACAGTCCCCAGGAGCCACTGAGCCAATTCTGCTGTTCCTGGCATATGGACAAAGCAGTGATCATCCCAGAATCCTTTCAGCAGCCCTTTCAAAATTCGACAATAAAAATTGCAAATTAACTTGAATAAGATTTCATAGATGACTTCTAAATACTAGCAGGGAGTTGTAGAGCTCTCAGAAAGGAGCTACAAAGAAATAGCTTTTTTTTTGCTACATTCAGGAGTTTAAAAATAATTATCATTCTCTTGAGAAGTATAAGCCACTAATTGTTACGCTTTGAATTGTGTTTAGCCATACATCAGTAAATCCCGTCGTGGAAAACATTGTCATCTTCTGTCTGTTCTACAAATCTAGCAAGTAATTAGGCTGCTATAAATAGCCTGATACACAGGCTGTTGTATAAAATAGTCATGTATAACACACTTCAGTGGGTATTTTAATACCCTTTGAGAAGTTGGTACACAACAAGGAGCTTCTTGAACCTAAATTGTTCATTATAAGCAGTCAACCAGGTAGAGCTTTCAAAGCTCCATTGCCTCCCATGCATTCCATGGTACCAGAGAAGCTGACATTCCAGTCAGGTCCAGGAGATTAATTCTGCAAGCAGGTATGGGCACACAAGAAGTCTGCTCCCTTCACTTTCCATTTGCCTCTGCCTTAAAAGCACCAAAAGAAAATCAACATTGTTCTTATGATCCTCACAGATCCCTACGTGAAGGTTTCTTTAATGTGCGAAGGAAGGCGGCTAAAGAAAAGGAAAACTTCCACCAAGAGGAACACCCTAAATCCCGTTTACAATGAAGCCATAGTCTTTGACGTCCCTCCAGAAAACATTGACCAAATTAACTTGTGGATAGCTGTTATGGATTATGACCGGTGAGATACCTGTAACTGTCAAATATTAGCTGATAAAATCTTGCACGCTAGATTTGCATCCCGAAAGAAAATAATTTTTTCCCCATAAACAGGGAACTAATGTCATGTTGAACTTGGTAGAAGACTCCAATTGTTTTTGTTTTATCAGGCAGATGTTCCTTACTAAATTTTAAAATATAGATTTGCATCCATAACTGACATAAGTGAGCTACGGATGTGTTTAGCAGAACTGAAGTAACTGGGTGTTTAATCAGAGAGGCCACACATTGTTCTGTTTGTACATTTAAGCCTTTACACACATGCTCCATTTATAAAGTTGTGTCTTAGAGCCTGTTTGCCTTTGCAGCTAATTACAGAACACAGGCAAAGAACCTTTTGTGTGCTGTAAGGGGGGAAATATTAAATTACTCTGATCAGTGGGAAACGCAAAGAGCAAACCTACGTATTTCCTAATGCATTACATTCTTCAGGCAAGAATTAATCCCAGAAATCCACGATTAATGTTTCTGATAAAACATGTAAATGGTGTGGTTCTGAAGGTAAAATTTTAAGAAAAAAATATTATGGACCATTTTCACAGTGTAGGTCACAATGAGGTCATTGGAGTTTGTCAAGTGGGCAACGATGCAGAGAGTTTAGGGCGCGACCACTGGAACGAAATGCTCTCGTACCCTCGGAAACCCATTGCTCACTGGCATCCTCTCGTGGAGGTAAGGCTTTGGTTTCTTGCTTCCCCCTCGCAATGGTTGTGAATATTCTCCCACACGGCATTAGAAGTCGGACAAAATTTGATGAGCAAACCCAAGATCCACGTGCATGAAGTAAATCCTAGAAAAGGGCTTGGAAACGCTGATATTAAAATTCAGACATAACACGCAAGTTAAGTCTGCTCCTTTCAATTTTAGGGAGACAAGGTAATTGATGTCTATTATATATATATATATATATACATGAAAACACTAAGCATTATACACTTGATTGAGGGTTTGGTTTTGTTTTTTAAACAAGATCTTGGGTAACTTTCACTGATAATTGATATAAAGAAGTAGACCTTGTTTACAGAACAATCAAGACCTATTTTTTTTAATATACAACAACCTAATTTGACTTCTTTTCTTGTAACAATCCATGCCACTAGCACATCTCAAAGGATGCCTAACTGCACTGAAAAAAATATGTTTAAGTGTCTCTGGAGATCTGAGGCGCTGATAAGAAGCGACACAATCAGAAAAGCTTTTCAAGGTTCCTATGGTTTTTTTTGTTTTGTTTTGTTTTGTTTTTTGTCTTTAGGGCCCTATTCAGCAGGAATGTTATGCAGGTCTTCTGCGCTTGGATGGCTGCCGAAGAGGCTTCCTCACCCTTTTAACCTATTCAGCAGAAATTTGGCATTCCTGTTGAACTCTTTCTTAGCCATATCCTCAGGGGCTATTCCACAGAGTCCAGTGGGGTAAAGATGTCCTTTTAATCCCTCTGTCTAATCCTCTCCCCAATACAGGGAACACTAATCCTGATTCATGAGACACAGAAATTCATCAAAGATCAAATTAAATTGCTTCGTGAAGTTACCATGACTTACTCTTATTGTTGCTCTCACTGGCTAAGTCAGGCAGTACTCCCAGTCAAAAGAAAGTATCTTGTTTATGAACAGCCCCAGCATTATCCCCAATGTTGAAGGACAGGATAGAGCAGAGTACCCTTATGAAGCCAAGAAAGATGCTGTCAGCACTAATACTTGGAGGCAGGCAGTTCACAGCCCCTCTGAATTTGCTTTCTGCACCAGAGTGTGGCTGTGTTACCACAGTGCCACCAAAGATTTCCCTACTTGCTTGTGAGCACTGACCACAGGCAGTTCTAGAAACGATTGTCAGGCATTATGAAGGTGCTACAAGCTGGGAGGAATCCCACAGTCTTGCCCTGTGTCCGTAAGGAGTTGCATTTCCAGGTGCCTGGGCAGCTCAGCAGCACAGTGTGAGGAAGGAGTGCCCACAGGCTGTGTGGCAGCAGGAAGGTTCGATGCCTCCTCACAGCACAGGTGTTGCCAGCATGCAACAGCCTTTGAGAGAGCATGGGACACGGTGGGGCAGCTCTGCCCAGGCGTTTGTGCCCCCAGGGAGAGGGCAGATACTGGCTGAAGTGCCACGCTTGGAATGCTGACCTGGGCATTTGGGAGCTTTCAGCTGTGGCCAAGTGTTGATAGGAATGTTTGACACAGCACACGAGGTGTAGTGTAAGGGTTGCTGCTGTCCAGAGTACAAGTGTCTCTTAGCAGAAGTTGTCTGCATCCTCATTTCCAACCTGTCTTCCCTCTTTGATAAATTTCAGTGCAGCCAGAGCCCACAATTAGGTTTTGACAGCTCTTCCCTTTTCACAGGCATCCTGTTCTTTTCATACATGCCTGGCTAACTTCTTTAGATTTCATTACTGTGGATTGCTTTTCATGTCACTGAAAGCTAAACAGAGACATATCTTTTTCCTTCCCAGGAATCAAGTGGGGGAGGGTGTCCAGCGCATCCAGGCTGTGCAGAGAAATATATACACAGCATATCATTTTGGTTCCTGAATCAGGACTAGACTCAGCGAGAGCTTCTGGAACCTCTGTGGCCACAGCCATAGGACCCTGAATATTTGCTGAATAGGACCCTCAGTCTTCTACTGTGTGAAGAGCTATTGGTTTCAAATAGCGTGATGTTATCCACTCGTAGCATTAATTCTCCAGCTGACACTACTGCTACTGATAGATTATTTGTATGGTCGTAAGCATTACCCAAATTCAAGTCATCACTTCTGTTCAGTAGAGTAACCCAGGTTTTACAAGCAAAATGATAGCAATGTAAACCAACAAATATGGGAAGCAGCAACAAATATTGTCCTTGTATTTGCAAAAAAAAGGTGCAGTATTGTGAATGGTTAGCTTTCTAAGTATTTTTTCTTTTCAACAATGATTGCCATCAGATATTTATTTTTTGATGACGAGTTGCGTCCTCAGTCTCAGCTGGTGCCTCCTTTCACCTGACATGAAAACAAATTAAAATGGTTCCTTGCAGAAATCCTTCAAATCTGAAAAACTGTAAAAAGTTCTGCTGGGTGAGAACAAGATGCATATGGTATTTGTAATGACAGCATGTTCTTTGAGAAAGGAGATAACCATCTGTATAGCATGGAGGTTGTTAGTCCTCAACCTTTGTAGATGATTTTCCAGTCAACGTTTCTGAGTTGTGTCCACGACACTGCAAACTGTTGGAAGCATGTCCTGGGTGGCGATGCTGGATCATACAAACAAACACTCACACCCCATGTCGTTTGAAAATGCTGTTCCAAATAAATAGTGCCTGTGAAGAGTTCCTTTATTATTTGTGGTAGACTTAGCAGGGCTGTTTTACATGATGGTATATTGTAAATTCTGACAAACTCTGACCATTAAAAGCAAATGAATCAAAGCACTGGATTCTGTCAACTAATGAAATCTGTGCCCTAAAGCAGGAGACCCTGGGATAAACTTTTTGCCACTGATTTAGCCACTGGAGCTAAATCTCCATTTAGCATGGAGTTCTCTTGTTCTCCACCTGTTTTCTACAGAGAACTTGACTCACGTTTTTACATGGGAATTTTTGTTTAAAAGATGCAAATGCAAAGTATGGGTGTTTTATACAATACAGTTGTCTGCTATGTACTTACAGAGAGGGAGCCCTGGTCTTTAAATAGAGTTCAGATAAGTTTATGTGCACACACATTGCTTCACATCTTGTATGTGACGAATGTTCACCAAGTAATTTGGATCTGCAACTTTGCTGACACAAATATGCATGCACAGATTGAAGAAATATCTGAAATTTCAGCCTCAAATCTGAAAAATTAGCTTTATAACCTATCAATGAGGATCTTCCACAAAATCAGAATTACTTATGGGTAAAGAATAGCTTGGAACTTGCAGGAGCTCTTGGGTCTGTTATAGATGTGTGCTGCAGCTATAAATCAGAATTCCTGTAAGCACAGTGGTTTTCAAAAATCTCTTGCCATGCCATGGAGGATAGAGCTGCCACAGGGAAGGGCATACCTGGCAAACTAAACAGCACTTCCAAACCTGCCCAAGCACAATTTCAGGAAGGCAAACACTGGGCATTTCCAAAAGAATGAAAATAATGTTGCCATGGCAGAACTGTTTCACTGCACCTTCAGCTGAAGCTTTCTATCAGGAGGCTGGTGATACATGACAACGTGCATATCTGTTCATGCATGAGCCTTACCTCGGGCAGAATCCTGTGCTCTTTACCCAGGCTCATCTCCCAGGAGTCACCAAGGGGAGATGGGCATGAGCAAAGAAGGAGGAGCTCTTCCTTTGGAGTGGAGCTCTCTGATTTCCTGGACAAAGCATTCTACATGCATCCCTGCCTGGAATGTGGAGCTGCCACGCTTCCCACTGCAACACGAGCCACAGAAACTCCTGGGCAGGGGCAATCACCCACACAGCAGGCTCAACTGGTGTCCATGGAAAAGTGCAGGAGCCTTTCCAGGATTTGTCCCCAGCAGCTCAAAGGGACAACAGCTGAAAAGTGGTATCATTATAATTGCCAGTGGGTGGCAGTTCTTTTATTTTATAACCATACTCAGTTTATTTAATGCTCAAGGGTCTGGCATCAAAAGAATTATTTTGAACAGAGTTCTACTAAAACAGGGAAAGAAATCTCAGTGACAGTGAGCATTTAAAGTGGAATCCAGCAGACTTCAAAGGCTTAGAGATGAGGAAAACCCCTTAAATGTATTGAATTCTCCTAATTTTTGCTCATGACTTGCAAACTGTTACTCAGGCTGTGGCATTACTATGTGCTTTTTACAAATACCTGCCTTATCATAGTAGTGCATCTGTGGAATTATAGATATTTTCTATATTTGGATACTTCACTCTTCACCTTTATACTCCACTTAACCGATGATATTCCCTAGACCTGAAATATTTTCATGTTCTGGTTCTGGTTGGCCAGTAGACTGCTGCTGTCTTTGGACTGCATTACAATAAAACAACAGCCTGCTGGAAGGAACAGAGGACAGATAATTCTGCTACAAACCCAACTGGAAACCCAGGAAAAACTATGGTCCCAATACTGCTCAGTCTTTCTTTTCTGACCTATGATTCTCAGAGGTAAATTAGCAGTAGACTCACAAGAATTATTTCAAAGCTGAAACCCTCATTTGTTTTCTTATTTGCTGTGAATGCATAATTACACTGTATGACAAGTATCGTAACTTTAAAACAGAAGAGAAAATCCCTTAGAAATGCATCTCAGCAAGATTTTAATCCCATTTTGCTCTTTAAAAATGTGCTATTAAATTGTTCCTTTTAGCTCTCCGTAACAAGCCACGGTGTTAGATTTTGTTCTGTGAAAAAGCAGTGAGTGGCAATGGGAAAGCCTTCCATGCTACTGACATTGAGGCCGGGTACCACGGACAGTGGCCGGGTATTCCCATGACAAAACACAGCACAACTCCTCTGCAGCTGAGCGCTCAGATATTTCTTTATCTGCTTCCACTGAAATCACAAGACATTAAAAGCATTGCTCTTTTCTTTTGTTTTGCTTTTCCCTGTAAATAGCCCTGGCAGTGGATAAACAAACATTCATCTCAATCTGGGGAAGCAGGGACTACCAGAACAGAAAACCAATATGTAGCATAAAAGACCCAGTGTTAAAACTGTTCTTACCAGCCATGGCATGGCTCAGTTTTCCATGTCAGCAGATCCATAAAACACAAAAGCAGTACACGTGAGGCACGTGTTACATAGAGGTCCAATTTAAGCACTGGTATGGGAGCTCCTGGATCAATACAAAATGAAACAACATTGAAGGGCAATGCAAAAGAACAAAAAAGAAGAGGTTATTTTAGTCCACCCTTCCTGGCTTGAGGAGATGGTTATTGAGGGGGCTTTTGGCTTCTTTTTATTCTTTGGCTTGGTTTGGTTTGGTTTCATTCATGTGTTTTAAACACCAAACATGATGTGTAGCTATGTTAACATGAGCACCCAAAGTCAGAGACACAAGAGATATATTGATTTACATACTTATCACTGAGCAACATTCAAGCACTGAGAGGACATGTCTGAAACTGAAATAAAAAATAGCTGAAAACACTTTCGGTATAAAAGTAACAAAGAATAAATGCGGACCGGGAAATTCAGTTGAAAAATCTGTTTGACCCAGCTAGAAATCCATCTGAAATGACTCTGCTGTTAATGCATTTTATTTGAACAGAAAGAAGTAAAAAAAGTGGATCAGGTGACTCCATCTGAAGTGCCATCGATTAAATGCTTTTTTCCCTTTAGAACACTGCATTGCCAAATGATTACATCTCAGTATCAAGAGAGAAAACAATGGCTTTCTTATCTAGTAGAAAAAGAAAGCATGTAGAGAAAAGTAATCCGCAATACTGTAGAATTTAACAGAAGCCCCCTGTGCTGCGAGAAACGGCAGCAGGACAGTCTTGGTGAGAGCATCACCTTGGATCTTGCTGCATGGGTGCACCCACGGCTCAGTGCTGCATTGCAGCCTCGCAGCCCCTGAGCCACGCGGTGCCGGGTGCCGGCCGTGCTCCAGTGGCACCGCAGCGCCCGAGGCTGAGCAGCTCCAAGGGCTGTGTGTCACACCTCACTCCTAATAACCTGGGTTGGGCGAGGAACCGCAGCTGGGAGTTCTGCAGGTCCCTGCGGTTCTCTGGGAGCACATCCCTCTCCTTGGAGGCCCTCCAAGGGCACGGTGGTGGCGCTGCCCAGGGAGGGCGTCGCCGGCTGAGCGAAGGCAGCGCACGCGGCACAGAGGGGAAGGTGACGGGAGGACTCGTAAACATCTGGGCTCTTCATTCGTTCCTTTGTTTTGTCTGGGCTCTTTAGTTCCTCCTTCTTTTGCTCAAACGTAGACATTGTAAAACTGGGATGTTTTACTCGGTTGCATGCTGGCCAGCTGCCATCTTTAATCCCCATCGCAAAGGTGCGTGAAGAGAGGTGTGTTGTTTTGCTATACTTTTGGTTTTGATAACACATGGACATTGTACTATACTTTATTATTTCTTGTTCAATAAATAGTCCTGGTATCTCTATGTTTCATGTCTAATTTTGGAGAGCAGAGCCATACCTGTATCGAGGCTCTCTCAATTAGGTGGGCATTTTGTTCGTTTAGTAGAAATAATGCATGATTCCTTTCGCAGTGATGGTTTGAGGGACAAAAAAAATTCTTAATTTTGTAATATGTATTACAATCTTCTAAACACAAGTAAAAATGTACTGTGATTTATTTATATAAATCTAGTCTGAACAAATAAGTTTTGATCTTAATAAAAACTCTGTAAGAAATTGTGCAATTGTAATTTATTACTATTTTGTATTTAATAAATATTAAAGTTCAATTCGT
The DNA here is from genome assembly GCA_013397915.1 of Daphoenositta chrysoptera. NCBI lineage: Eukaryota > Metazoa > Chordata > Aves > Passeriformes > Daphoenositta > Daphoenositta chrysoptera. Next base: position 482,372 of record VZRO01005638.1, on the reverse strand, counting down.
TATTCAGAAAGCCATCAAACACTTTGGAAACGTTTTTGCTCAGTTTTTCTCCACAGATAATATGTTTTGATAAAAGAAATGAGGCCAGAGAGACAAAGCTTTTAACTTTACAGCACTCACACATCAGTTGGGAGTTTGGATACTAAAACTTCCTCGTCTTTCATCCCATGTCCACAGCCATTATGACAGAAAGATTATTTGACATATCAGTGGTGAATCTCATCTATGTTTAATATTAAGAAAAAAACCAAGAAGCTACAGAAGCACTTCTATCAAGTGGCATTGTGTTAAATTAACAAAATTAGTATTTAGCATGTCATGCCGGCAAAATTAGCAATCCTCCTGTCAACACCTGACATGTAACTCCAGAAAATTCCCAGAGGACCCCTGGCAGAGCCTGGAAACAAATGGAGAAGAACACAGATATATCTGGTATGACCATACAAACTGCACCCAAAAAGGCAACACCCTTTTCCTTTTCTCTTGTCCTTTTCTCTTGTCTTTTGTTTCACACCAGCTGAACTTACATATCCAGCAGCAAAAGTCCTACATGTGCATGACTTCTAATTAAGTAAGAGCCTCTCTCTGTCCTTAGAGATAAGCTCAGTCTCTCCTCACATGGAAGATCTCCTTGCACACACCACATTAATGAAGGGCTTCTGAGATGTAACGTAAGGCACAAAACAGTATTTCATGCCACTAAGAAATTAATTTAGCTCTCTTCTCTTCTTGGGAATATTTGATATCACAGACACCTGGAAAAGAAATGAGAACAGGCCTAACAGGCCTGTAGTTTTGAAGTTGATACTATCCTTAATAATGGGAACACCTTAAGGCCCTGGGCAGACTCCTGTTTTTCTGCAGGCGAGCTGGGGTAATGTGAGATGGAAGATTGACAAAGGACACATCTTCAGGCATTTTGTCCCTGGCAGTGAATGTAGTGCTGATTATCCCTCTCCATCCCATAAACCACCATAAAATACACCCCAGCAGAGGAGGGTGTATTAAAATCCCTTTTAATGTCTTTCAAAAATGCTCGTTTGCATGTCACCATTTCTTCATTAATAAGCAAGCAAAAGCCTCTTCCTCTGTCAAAACAGGCCCACACATCTCTCCTTTCAAGACACTTTTCCAGCAGAATCATCCTTTAAGTCTTTATATGTAGCCTACAGACTTGAAAAAAAAGGGACAGTGATTGCAATAACCTGTTAATGACTCCAAGTGAGAAGCCAGAGTTTGAGAATCCTCCCTGGAAAAGCCTGATCAACAGCAAGGCATCCCACATAGCCTTAAACCTGAGAAGCCTCGTAATCCTGCACAGCTAATCAGCGGTGAGATGAAAATAAAGAGAGGTGCTTTGTTAGTGAGGATCTTTCCTGGCTGCTGCCTGTGCCTTCCCGCAGGGGGAATGGCTGGTGAGGACACAGCAAAGCCTAGGAAGTGCCTGAAGTGACAGGAGTGGGAGTGCAGGGATGTCCCTGAGGAGCTGGGGACACGGGCTCCTACAGAGAAATCAGTGCCTCAGAAAGGAGCAGAGGCACAGAAAGGGGCTGCAGCTCTAAACACAGCTAAACACAGCATCCTGTCAGGAAACGTGGTGGCTCCAAAAGCAACCTTTCCAGGGAAGGGAATCACAAAATGTCTTATTCTGAGAACTGATTGCATTCACCTCCGACAGTATTGCCACTGAAATTTGTCACAGTGGGCCCTAACAGAGGTTTCTAATGTAAGCAAGACATGTTTTTATCTCCCTGATTGGTATTCTAATATTGCCATTTAAATAGAATTACAAAATTCTCTGGGTGCACTTACGCCTTTATCATTCCCACATTAATTAACCACACACTTGAATTTAGCCCACCACACCATCTAGAAGGCCATGGCCTTAAACCACTTAATAACTTGTCAAAAAACATCCAGTGAATTCATGTTCCAATACCAGCACATGTAGGGAAATCTGTGAATGTTCCAACACATCAGAAGTGCCTGGACAGAGCTTGACTAAAGCTGTTTGATATTAAAGAATCATTTAGATGTGTCAGAAATGTCAATAAGGCAACTAGTGTTAGATCCTTACCCAAAGATACAACTGTCAATAAAAATATTTTTGTTGGAGAAACCATTCATAAAATTAACAACAAAATTCTATCCTCAAGCTTTATAAAGTTTTGTAATACTCAGTTTAGCAGTCAGAATTCTGTTTCAAGAATGTTACTGTAATCCTATCATTTATATCCTGGTAACTGACACAAAAACAGTTTTTAAACTATAGATTAATAGAGTTCAGCTACATTAGGTCTCCCAAAAGTGAAGTATAGTTTTAAGAACTGTCTTTTCAAAATGCAACAGTTCGGGCCCTTTTCAATAACTTTTGTCTTTCTAAAAAAAAAAATAAAATATTGTTCCCAACATAAAATAATATTTTTTAAAAAACCTGGATAACATTTGAGGAATAATCACATAGCTTAGAAAAAATTCCAAACTCATTAATCAGTTTTTGTATTTTAGTGAAACTCAAGTCCAAATACTTACTGTTCTGGTAGAAATGCCTCTTCCATCTGCGAGGAAACAACCTTTGATATTGGCATTTCCTCACTTCAAAACCTCAGCTCTCCAAACATCTTGGCATTTTTAGTTTCAGTTCAAAGGGGTTTAGCACAGACAATGTTTCAGGAAAAGAACAGAAACTCTTTTTACTTACATCTTTGCTAGGTCCAGCCCTGGCCCCCTCTCTTCAGGTACCCTTGAGGAATCTCACCAGCTTCCAGCTTAGGCAGGCCATGCAACAACATCCAATAATTGTGCAGTTCAAATAACCTTTTAAAAGATACTCTGCTTCATTTTTAATTCCATTACCAAAATCTTACAGAGACATAAAACTTGTTTTAAATTTAATGGCAAAGGAACTTCAGATCTACAGGAAGTGCAATCATCTGTAAGTCTTATGCCTGAACTAATTAGAAATATAGGTACAATTTTGGCCAGTAAGTAAAATAGGATTTCGTATTGGTAACTAAGGTTTCTGTCAGATATCCCCAAATTAATTCATTTCTTGCACCTTTACCCAATTGTTTGTAAATGTCCCAAGACTTCTTCCCTTTCTACACTACTTAAACCGCATGAAAAGTTAAACTGGATTGAAACAGAAGGAGCAATTTCCAATATGACATTGGAGCTGTATCATCTCTTGGTGAGGAAGGACAGGAAGCTATTTCCTCCTACTCTTACTCTAAATCCTCTTTAAATTAAAATTCATTGTTCCAAATAATAGGTTCAGATCACCCAAAAAAAAAAAAAAAAATCCTTCCTTTTATTGGAGCATCTTTATGATTGGGTGTGGGGTTCTACTAGATTGCATTTTCATTTCCTCCAATCAGCCTGAGAACTGGAGTGCCATTCTGTCCCACTCCCTTTTCTGCCCTCCCCCTGCCAAGGCAGAACAGCACATTTCAGCTAAACCTTCCAAAGTTCTGTAGCTTTTCACACAAGATCTGAGAGTCTTTGCCTTGGAAATTCCACTGCAGGTAGAAATAACTTCCAAGTCGCTTCTATTTATGTGCCTGATAGATTTTCATCTTACTTGTCTACTGGGTTTTTTTTGGTTTTTTGTTTTGGTTTTTTGTTTTGGTTTTTTGTTTGTTTTTTTTTTTTTTACTTCTGATATTTGCCTTTTTGCCTCTTCCTTTCCTCAAAATCTTTCTTCTTTCCTTCAGTGATTTTTACTGGGCAGATGGGCTCATTTGTTCTCATTCTTCACCTGTAAGTTCTCCCAGCGAGCCCAGGTCCAACAGACAAGGCTGTAATGAGCTGTTTCAACCTTTACTCACATTTCATCTGCCACTCACCTCACAGCAAGAACATTTCCATCACAAAGGTCTGTATTTTGTCTTCAGGTAAGAGACCAAAATTGTAGGGACGTAAGGGCTGCTGCAGCATGTCAGGACATGATAGAATAAGTTGTCAGTTTTCAATTTAATGAGTTAATAGTAATGGCCAGGCCTGAAACACTTCAGATGAATGCTGCAAAATCCAAGGTGACAGCAGATCACAAAATCAATAGCTACTCATGTCTGTTCCTAAAGACATCAAACATTTGATGTCTTCAGGTGTTTGAATAGGTACCTTAATAAAATGTTTGAGGCCATAACACAGCCTGAGATGTCAGAACATTCTGACACTTGTCCAATGTAATGTTCAGCCACACAGAGAGCAAACAGACAAGTGAGAGAGCTGTGTTTGTAAAACGAGCTACCAGAGGATTCAGGGGAACAGACACAACTATCCAACTGCCCAAATAACAGCAATTAATTGAGAAATATCTTCTGGAAGTTTTATTTAAACCAAAGGCACAGAAAACTGTAATGTTGCTGTTCTTAAGGGTAACGACCTCTAGAGAAAGGAGATTTGCATTTACAGCTCTGTATTAATTTCCTTTCTCCTTTGGCACCTGCTGTGAACTGTTTCAAGAAGGGTAATTACTTGTGACAAAGCAAAACAACAAAAAAAAAAAAAAAAAAAAAAGAAAGACAGCTGTAAATCATTATTTGTTTTGGTTGCCTGAGTAAACCCCACATTTCAGGGTGTGAGACGAGTCAGCAGCACTTCGATGTGCAGGGAATGCAAAACATCCTGTATTCAGTACTAATGATTCCTAGCTCCTCACAGAAGTAAAACGTCTCATGTTTCTCAGAGTATGACATTATCTTGTTCCAAAACTGCATTATTTCTTTTATCCAGGCTCTCCTAACATCCTATTACAGGAATGGCTTTCACAGTTTGCTAACAAGCCTCAGTTTTTGTCAGTGTGTGATGTTTGCATGGCCAGGTGCTGACAGATGTGGGGCTGCAGGGGTGGTGTCTGGGAGCAGCTTCGGTGGCTGCCTGAGCTCCCAGCAGGCTCAAACCTCCCAGTCAGGGAACAATTCATCCCTTCTTTTCCAACCACACAATATTGGCACACAGTGATTTTTAGGTCTGCAAATACAGCCTGAACTTTTTGACACAGAAGGTTCAACACCACACTTTAGAAAAAATAATTCCACCCAAACCACTCGTGCTCCATGACAGCGAACCCAAATAGAGGTTATAATATATACAGTACTCCTATAGCAATTCATCCCTGATACCACATTACCTCAATTTAATCCACCTTTCTGCCTTAAGTGTTCCAGCAGTGGTTCTGTGTTTGTTTTGAATTTCCTAGTAAGTACCAAGGGTGTGCTGCAGACTGCGCCTAAAATAGCATCTGGTTTGTAATTACTGTCTGGAACCTAAATTACAAAAACCTGTTGCTCCATGAAAAGATATAATTATTGAAAAGATCTTTTATGCATGGTTTGTCTGCATGCTCAGCCATCAATTAAATCATTACCATCTAATCCTGCTCATTGCACAGATTCCCAAATTCCTGAACTTCAAAAACTTGTTTCCAAGTGAAAAATCACCTCGTTTATTGAATGACTAAAGAAAAGCATAATTCTTCTGTGGAGATCAGAGCTGCAAGCAGAGCCTTTTATCTTTTTGCTTCCTGGAGGGCTATACAATCACCAAGTTGTTCACTGAGGGGTAAAATCAAGTCTGGTTTATCCACTGCAGGTACATGGGATAAAAGCTAATTGATCCCAAATCTATTTTGTGGGTACCAATCTGCATCTGCCATCACAACTTCAGCCTGGCAGCACAGCCTTTTTGCTCCAGAATTTTGTCCAGACTTCCCAATTCTGACCTTCACTAACATAAATCTTTTTTTTTTCTTTTTCCTGCAACCAGACACACATCAGACACTCATAAAATTTCTGAGCTTTCTTCATCCTGATCTGCTTACCAAAGGAACAGGACAGGAGAGGGGCAGCAGAAACACATCTTTCTGCTGCCCAGGGCTGTGTGTCAGACAAAATCAAAGGCCTGGTGTGTATTTCAAGAGCTTAAAAAAAGTGCTTAGTATCCTCTTGATCTCCTTCCACCTACTGACACAATTCCTGTGCCAAGTGTGACAGCTCTAAAACAGCTTTTTGCCAGGGATGCTCTGCAGGGAGTCAGCGGAGAACTCAGTGTTCCCTGTTGGGGAACTCATGGGAAGAAGCACCAGAGTGAGTGCAGGAGGCTCTTACCCTTCCCTGATGGTCCCTTAGAGCCTTCCTGACATCATCAGGGCCTTGAAGCTGATGGACATACTGGGTGAGACCTTGAGGTTCCAGTATTTTCCCTTATGCTGCAATGTCTTAAATACAGATCATCTCTGGCACAACTTCTTTTTCTCCAGTGTAAGGATTTCTTCATCCCTCTACTGATGGCTGTGCTTATGGTACAGGAATTCTGTAACATAATTCTGTAATTCACCAATTCCAGTAAGTACCAGCAGGGCTCAGGGCTTTGCACTATTTCCTTTGATCTATCTTCAACTATAAATCACAACCTTTTTTTCCTGGGTAATCCTATCAACAAATCCTCCTTAATGTTATATTTTTTAATTGCATCAGTCATAAACACATTTTCCAACCTCCTGGTGCCGTGAGTGATGGACATCACTCCTGATTATGTAGAGGACAAACCCAGTCAAGGAAGATGACCTTCTTCCATCATGAATCCTCATGTCATTCACTGTGTCTCTGGAAAAAGCCCTGTAGTGCATCTCAGAAAGAGAAAGGTTTGGGTTTTACTGAACTGGATGAATGAATTCCAGCATCACTTTAGACCAAAGGATGCAATCTGATATGAGTATTTTGCCTTCAGTCCCTGACATTTCTTTCTGCACTGCCTACTCTGGGCATTCCTCTTCTGTGCTTTGGTTTGTGTTCTGGAAATAAAAGTATTTCCCTTAAGACAATAAAATGAAAAATACAGAACATATCCTGGGAAATGCTAAGAAAAGTACAGTGTAGATCTATTTCTCATCTCCAAAATAATCTTACTTCATACATCCTTTTACAAGTAATTTCCTCCTTCCTCTGCCTTCCTGTAACTCCTTTGGCTGCGCGTACATAGTTGGTTTTCCCTGGGTATTTATATTTTTCATTAGAAGTGTATTTCTCCTACAGACAGGCAGAATTTATTCAAAATGTGTCCCACTAATCGTATCTTCTCTAGTAAAATGTATTTCAAAGGATCAAGTATTTATTTCATCTTCTCAGCAAGAAATATCATTGCTCTTGTTCCTGCATCAGAAAAGGTCCCCAGAATGACACCTTTATGGGATGAATTTTGCATGGCTCATACATGCAAATGTGAATATTCATACAAATTCACATGACTGGGTTTGAAGCTCTAAACCCTAAACATAACCAGGAAAATGAAGATCAAAGAGAAATCATTTCCAAGTGGCACAGCTGTGAGTCTGTTTCTAGTGCTTCCTGTCCCTGAAACTGGACTTTAGATGCAATTCAAGATTAAGTTTAGTTCCAGGTCCAAGCCTATCCATGAAAGTTCCTAGGTATTTATACTGAGGTCAGACCCCGTGCTGCCTCACAGGTATAAGCTGATGTCCACAACTTCAGCTGGAATCCCATCAGATGGTTTTGTTTCTGTCAAGGTGATGAAGTGGACAGGGTGCCAGTAATGGTAAAGAAAGTCAAGAGTATTTTGGTGAGAATTTATTTTATAATTAATTCTTATTATGAAAAAAATTTTATTTTTGCCTTATTAATCTAAATTACTCCTGAAACAAATTCAGAGAAAATGGAGATATTTTCTTAATAACCCATCATTATATTTTCCCAACTGTAAATACGCCACTATAAAATTTAAAAAAATATTTCAAAAGGGAATATTTACATAACTTAATACACATCATTTAAGAAGTTATAATCTTCAAAACTTTGTACAAGTATGATTATCTAAATTGCTGACAAATGACAAACAGTAATAAAAGAAATCCTAAAAATACTTGCCAACTTATAAAAGTAAATAAGTTTTATTAGAGAATTAGTGTCATTTTATAATATTTCCTGCATTAGCTGACATGATTCGAGCAAGATCTGCCAGTGTACAGTCAGGAACCTCCAGGACAGTTTCCTCTCTTTTGTATTTCCAGCAGACATCTGGTCAGCTGAAGTCCAAGGCTTTTTCTGTATTCTGTTCATTATCTTTTTCATATAAAATATAACTGGATATCCAGGTCTTCTTCAGACACTGGTTTTCCACATTCAGTTTTGATAAGTTACTTAAATCTTTGTCATATCACAGATCTACTTCTTTTGCAAATCTCACATAAATCTATTAATATCACTGAAAGATTCAAAACTGCAGCTTTGGGTCTGGGCACCTAAATTCCATCCAAATGCCTTTTTTATGCCTTTAAATGCATCCTGGTTATCAGTGACACAAAATACCACTTCTTTTTTCATCGGTTTTACATGTTCAGAATTTTTCCTTAAAACCAAGGTAGAACCAGGACACTGGGTGAGCATCTCATCTTTCATTTAGTTTCTGAGAAAGTATCTGGAAAAATCTGACTGTTCAGAATGAGAGAGTAAATTAACTTACCCATATTAGTTATGTTTAGACTTCAAGAGATTTTCATGTTGCCTTCATGTGATCTATGATTTTTGAATTTGTGACTCCTAATAAACCTTGCCTTTTCTGTTTGCACAGTTATAAGTTTCTGCAGTTTTGGGTGTCTGGTGGGTGTGGAGCTCACCTGGCACATTCCCTGGTGCTCTCAGACAGTGCTGTAACCTTGGCACAACTTCGAAATGGCAGAATCAGAGCCCTTCTTTCAGATTTAATTTTTGGAGGCCTTCTGGCCATCTGCTGAGAAACCACAGAGTGCTACTGACTCCATCTAATCTCTGAGGGAAGCTTTCCATTGGGTTTGCTAAAAGGCCTTCAGTCTAGACTAACCTGGAATCTCTATTTTTCAGAGTTGTTGCCGCTTCTTATTGCAGCGAACAATTCCTGTTACAGCTTTGCATTGTGATTTAGAGCACTGAGATTGCATGGCACAGTCCTTCCTTTTGCATATAATCTAACAGAGGAAGGCATCAGTGCAGTCCCTCAGTGACTCATTAAAATATTTTAATCAAGTTTCAGTGCACTTTCCATGCAAAGAATGGCTGCATGATGCTATCTCATTAAAAACAAAACAAAAACAAAAACAAACACCAAAACCCCAAATAACAAATGTTTTAAATAGGCTCCAGATTCTTGAAAGAATAATCTATTGTAGCCTCATTTAACTCAGACACAACCAGCTTTCTGGCCAGTTCTTGTGCTTAATAACACTACTGGGAATATCACCCTTGACTACAATGAGGAAAAATAATATCTGGTTTAATATATGCTTCAGCTTATAAAATAATAACTCAACAAGTTGCCTAACATGGTGTTGCTTAACCTGTTCATTCACTTTTATACATAAAATACAAGGACCAAAACATGTAGGAAATTAACAAAACACTGCAGTGCTTCTTTTTGTTCAGTATTAAAAAAATAAATCCTCGTTTAAGGATATTATTGACTTGTGTAGACTGTCCTTTATGGAGGGATATGTTACAGTCATGGATGTCAGAAAAGAAGCAGAATGACTGGATGGCAGCAAAGGAAAATATTAAAGGTTTCTATCAGGTCCATTGTGAACCACAGGGAATTTCTGCCACCTCACAATTTTAACCATTCAATGTCTGTATCAGAATCATGGAATCATAGAATCATATATTTATAGAATTATAGAATTAATAATAGAATTGCAGAAATATACAATGGTTTGTGTTGGAAGGGGACTGAAAGATCAACCAGTTCCTACCCCCCTGCCATGGTTCCACCATCCCAGGTTGCTCTGAGCCCCATCCAACCTGGCCTTGGACACTTCCAGGGATGGGGCAGCCACAGCTTCACTGGGCAACGTCTGCCAAGGCCTTTTCACCTGCACAGTAAAGAATTTCTTCCTAATATCCAATCTAACCTTGCCCTCTGGCAGTTTAAAGCCATTACAGCTTGTCCTGTCACTATAAACCCCTGTACAAAGTCCCTCCCCACCTTTCTTGCAGCCCCTTTAGGCACTGGGAGGTCTCCCTGGAGCCTGCTCTTCTCCAGGCTGAGCAGTTCCCAGGCCCAGCAGGGACTGGAATGACAGTGTTCAACCCTGTATTAATAACTTTGCAAGAGGCAATCATCATTCTCTAAGCAAAGGGGACTCACCACGCAGCCTGGTGGAAACAGCTCTGTCTTTATTAAGTCGTCCTGCGAGTAACTCCCTTGTGTTTTCAGACAACTTGCTCTGCAGTGCTGTGCAAAGTGCACTGCACAATCTGCTGCCCATTTATCCACTGATAACACATTATTCAATGGAAACGTTTTGCCCCTATCCTGCCCAGCCAGCACAGGGACATCTCTGAAGGAGCAGTAATTAATAGTGCTGCTGATTCTTCTCACCAGTCCCATTGTCTCGTTATGAAACCCCTTATCCTGACCCTTCTCCATCAGAAGGCCCCAGGTGAGGAGGCTGAGGATTTTCTCTGTAAGAATTCCTTTTAAAGCAAAATTAACAGGTTTTACTGATTCAGCAGGCTTCTATTTTTGGTGCCTAGCTGGGAATACATTTAGGAAAGAGATGAATATAATTTACAGCAAGAGCTTAGAGCAAGTCCCCTTGTGACATCAGAATGTAGACACTCAAGGTTACTCATTACTTCTGAAAATCTTGTCCCATCTAAGTGCAACAAATACAGGGGCATGATTGCAAACAGCTCCCATGGCTCTAGACATTTTAAATCTATTTATCTGTCTGTCTATATCATATATAAACAGCACTTATTTGATGTATTTCCCAGTTATTCAAGAGATCACAAGTAAAAATATTTAAGTGTTGAGCTTCTGCAACACATGCCATAATAAATACACTCCCAGCTTTTAGCCTTGTTTATTTTTACAAGGCTTTTGCTATTAAGGGATTTTATTTTGTTTCAGTGTGCTTTCTCCTCACATCAAATTCAGAGTGGTCTTCCACTTATCTTATCTCTTCCATGTTACTGACAGTCTTTTTGAGTTTGAACAACATTATCAGAGAAGTATCAATGTTCTGCTGAAACTACAGGGATTCAACAGATACTCTTAAACCACATTACTCAGAAGCTCCTGCCCGCAATTTGGGATAAATGTCTGTATTTGAGGAAAGAATATATCAGGTTATTCATGCCTGTGATTCTTCATCATATGGAGAAAGTTTTACTTCAAATAATGAATCTGAAAGCAAAGCAGCAAGAGGGCCGTAGAGAAAAAAGTAGACAACAGCAAGAGAGATGGAGAGGAGAGGAAAAATGTGATGGGAAAAAATGAGACAGGACTAGAATTAAAGGCAATGATGTAGAAAAAAATCCTGACAGCTTTAATGGGTTGTCAAAGAAGATCTGCAGAGGCTCCAAAACAAATGACACAAAAAAAGCAGAGCCATATAAATACATATAAAAATGAAAATGGAGCAAAGTGTCTCATCTGTTATTTCAGGATGCCAAAATTAAACTACTCTACCTAATAAACTAAAATTGCTGTTTATGAAATGCTGCTTTATTTTATGACATATGCAGCCTGTGTTGGTTCTAAAAATTAACCTGCATCAAAATCTCCAGTCTGTTTCTCCTGGAAAATTCCTTCAGCTTCCATGGTCTCTGATGCTAGAAAAACCATCATCTCATGGTTTCCATTATTCTTGATTCAATCATATTCATTATTTACTTGGTTTAACTGGACTGCATATAATTAATGTGTGTGCATGTGAGTGGCTTCTTCCTGGGCTGGTAAACAGGAGGAATAAGTTTTCTTAATATTCTCAGTTTAGTCAATATACCTAATAATAGTAAAGAAGAACATTTCAGAAGTGAGAAGTGCAAGTCTTGCACTGAGGACTCTGCTGTGGTCCTTAAACCCCGACCTACATCAGGATGTCGTGGCACCTTCAAAGGAATGTGGGATCAACTGGGTCTTCGGAGACTCCGTTTCATCCCCAGGCATATCAGGAGAAATATGCTTGTTTCTTTACCAAAAAGGAGAATGGAAAATAACAGCTTTTATGTGCCTCTATGGTACAGAATAAACAACCCCAGGTAGGTTTAAATTAGCAGATGATATTTGTGACTAGTGAGAAAACAATCTTTCGTTACCTTTCTAGAGAAATGTAGCTTTAAAAGACATGATTGAATAAATTTTAAATGGGAATTAATGTATGCACTAAATGACTGATGTCATGCTAAAAATCTTTCACTATTAGCCCTGTATGTATATTTGTACTCACACACACATCATATTGAGAAAAAATGTACTAGAGAAGCTGTTTTTCCACCGTAATTGTCACCCGTGAAAAGTGCTAAAAATACAACTATAAAAAGCAATCTGTTTCTCTGAGTTCTGTGTTTCCTTTCCTGCCATTTTTTTAAATTTATGTTTTTTAATGGAAACCAGGGGTTTTTTTTACCTTATGAGTGAATCTATTCCTACTGCTCCTTCCCTGTCTTTGGTTGCAATCCCTGGCATTTCTGCACCCATGAATTTTATGGGATAGTGGCAGGAATATTGAAGGTCCTTCAGGGGTTCTGTTTCCAAGCTAACATCCAGATGTTACCACATAAACACATTTCTTCCTTAAACTTCCTCTTAAACCTAACATTAACAAGTCTCTTTAAGGTTATTGGTCAATTAATGGAAATCATAGAAATTAATTTATCATTTTAGTATCTTGACCAAAGGAATAGAAAGCTAATAAAGTGATGAAGAACAGAAACTGTAACCCTTTGTTCTCCATTTTCTGCATTTTCCTGTTCCCATCTTTCACAACTCTCCCACAATTACTGCCCCGAAGTTTATTGCAGTTTGTTTGCAATCCACAGAAGTTTTTGCTTAGGAAAAAAAGGTTATATTCCTGTTTAGTCCAATTTTGATTTGTTTAACATCTCTAGCTCAAATCCCATCAATTCATATTTACATTATTTGTCAATGATCATTCCTCCTTGTGCCTTGCATACTCATGTTTTAATTGGCGTCCTACCTGATACAAATATCACTCAAGAAAGAGAGATTTCCATCAACTATTCAACTTCTATTTGTTTCAAATTAAGCCTAGAGGGCTCAGCACAGTGTAAGAGCCATGCTTGAAATGCTCGCTGAAGTCAACATTTGTGTTTCTGGGGCTGGACTTTCACCAAAGGTGTTCAAATTGCTACTAGGAGAGGATTATGCATTCTGGAATGTTCTCATTTTCACTTATTTTTATGCCATTTCATTTTTTATTTTATTTTGGAAACATCCTCTGTAAGGGACAAACCCCAGCATTTCTATAGATGTAGAACCCATTAGGATCACTAAAAATACCTAAAGTGGGTATGACTATTAATTCTGAAAGCAGATTCTCTATTATTTTCTTGTACTATTGTAATTCTGTGCTGAGAATGAGCAGAAAGCAGCCAGATTTTACCTGCCAGGTTTTCTGCCTGCAGACATGAGTCTTTAGGAGGTGTGCAGTCAGCATTATGGTTTTTAATGCTTTTTTAACCATCTGACAAATAGTGTGCAACTCTCATGTTCTTTTTGGGCTTCTTTAGGAGACCCAAAAGCTCCTACAGCAGATCATGCTTTATTTTTTTCTATAAAAACAAAAGCTGAAGCCTTGGCTCTGAATGCTTCTGATCTAAAGGGAGGCTTCGGAGATGGAGATGTCAAATATAAGAAATGTCTCCTGTAATAAGTGAGGCATATGAGCAAATCTCAATTAGATGAAAAAGGTCTGAGAGTCTCAAGCAGGGACTGTTATTATGTATTTGTAATATTCCTAGAACATTAAGTAAATACCACAAAGGCTGTTGCTGCTAGGTTTTGGAAAAAGAAATGCCATTATGAATGGGATACTGTCACCCTACAGCATGTTCTTGCTTATTACTGCTATTGGCAGAAACAAATCCAAAAAGACCACAACAAACATGTTTTAAGCCAATACTTTTCTCTCCTGCCAACTGGTAACAACTAGTTTGTGTTCAGTTTCATGGCAATGTACACATTTATGACTGTGCTTTTTGTGAGAATGAAAAACACAAATTGTTCACCTGTTTGAAAGGAAGCAGCCAAATGCCTGGATCAGCTGGCACCCAATGCACGTCTAAATCTGCTTTCCACTGTTCTTCTCTAGCACAGGAGATTGAAAGTTCTTACCACTACGAGCTAGAACTTAGACTGGGAGTTTGTTATTTCCAGATGTCACTGATAAATTAATTATTACTGTTGCACAGCTGGGGCAAGGGTGCTGTTTGTATATTTTCTGTACAAACCAATTACAAATTCTTTATAGATGTGATCATGACGGGATGGTTATTCTGGACCAGCAATTCATACTCTCTAAACTGTCTGGGAACTGCTTTCTCTGCATTAGGTCGTTGAATTGTGTTATTTTTGGTCAAGGTCACACAGCAGTTTTGCTGTTCCTTGATTTATTGATGCTTAATTGAAACAATAGGAAATGTTCTTAAAAATATCCCTCACTGATGCATGGAAACACCACCACAACAATAGCAGCAGCTTAATAATCACCATGCTGGGCTTGTATTCCTCAAGGAGGGGGTGAAGAACCAGAATGGGACACTGGGAGGACAGACTTCAATTCCATAAAGCACCTAAAGCAATTCTTGCTTTAAAGCCTATCTTTAAGTGGAGTTTTTTGCACACAAACTTCAAAATCAAATGTTTGAAGGGCAAAAAATCCTGGCAGTATAATGAGAATTAATTTTTTTTTTTAAATTATACCTCATTGAAAAGTACCAGAAAGCTGTAGAAATAGGTTTGGAGGGGACCTCAACAGGTTGAATAGATCTCTTGCCTGTCCTGGCACAATTTCAGCTGTGAGTTAAAGTACAGTTAGTGACAGCTGGGCAGGAGCTCTCCAACCAGGTCTTGGTCAAATACAAAGAAATACAATTCTGTAACCCTAGCAAAAATAATGTGTTGACAAAAATTGGCAGGTAAAACTGAAACTGCTGAGTAAGTCCCTAGAATGGCTGCAGCTACAGGAGCTGTGCAGGTGACTGAAATGGCCACAGAGCCCTGGGATCATCTCTGTAAGTAAACACTACTGGGCAAGGACTGACAACAGCAAAATATTTCCGGAAAGCGAGTCAGTTTGTATTCAGCAAGAGGCAAAAGCCTGGAGCTGTAGTTCATCTCCTTTCAAAAGTGCAGATGTTGCAGTGTTTTGGAAAAACAAATCATTAATGCCACCTGTAGATGCAGGAACTGAGCTACAGAGGTAAAATGAGTTGTTTGCATTCATTTTGCGAGCTCATTTGAAAGGCAAATACAGACTCTAGGTGTTCATCTCCTGAATGTGCCAGCCTGAACATCAGAGAGAGCAGGTTCCCATCCACTCCCAGTAACCTGGGTGCCCTTTTCTGTGTGTTAGTCCTAATTCTGCCCCAGTTTATAGTCAGTGAAGTAGCCAGGTACCAATCATATGGTATGGATTAAAAAACCAAAAAGAATCTTGTTTCCCATGCTTGGATTTGGTGTCAATGTCAATCCCTACCACAGCTCTGGCACCTCTGCTAAATTAACACAAAACTTGCACGCAAACAAAGGGCAGTTCAAATCTGCTGAACTGCCACTGCAATAATGCAAGAAAATGAGACACCATTTTTTTTCGTTATCAAGTAAGTGTTTTGCAGTGCAAAAATAAAAGGTAGTGACCACTTCATTATGAAAACGAAGTTAAGATGAGAAAACACAATTATGATATCCAGACTAAGGGAAATACAGCAAAAGAAAAAGCTGCTGACTACTAAAATCCTCCAGTATTAGGCTTTCCCCATACCTGACAATATGAGAAGTATGATGCATGAACACTTTTCTAAATAAAAAAGTAAAGAGCAGTTGCCATGGAGACATCATGTGTTCCCTTGGGGTTTGAGGAAACACAATTAGCCTACAGGATGGTTTTCAAACACTTCAATTTGAACCTTTAGGAGTTTCAGCAATGTAGTCATCTGGTGAAATAACTCTCCGTGCTGTCTGTGTTTTTTCATCCAATACATATAACTGTGTGTCCAAAAGTAATGATTGTGGAGGGATAGCTCTTATTCTGATATTTTAAATTAAATTTATAGAAGGGAAATCTTCAGCTTTGACTTTTTATCACCAGATTAAAAAATACGACCAGTCAGCACAGAAATCCTTTTTTTTCCTCTTCAAACCTTTCTGATTCTGCAATGATAAAAATTAATTTTTCTTGCACCATAAATGGATTTAAATAAAGACATTTGCTTTTATTTAAACTGTCATTGAAGAAAACAGTATTTTTTCTTGGCTATTATCCCAAGTCAGCTCTCATTAGAAAAGAGTAATCAACGATTTGTGGAGAGGAGTGTGTTTCATCAGACAAACACTCTGTTCTGATTTGACACTACTCTCTGCTTGATTATACAGACTGAAACTGAATTCTGAATTTTTGAAGACTTCTATGCCTCGTATCTATGCATCTTGCCTTCATTAAGGGGTGCAGGGAAATAACTCTAATAACTTTTTAACCTCCATCTCTGTGTTGAGGTGCGGCTCTAATGGCATTTTATTATTAGCAAGGTCTTTGGAAAGAACCTGTGCTTCCAAACAGAAACCTCAAGAGATTAATCACCCAGGCTAAAAGCTGCTATGTGCTTTTAACACTCCAGATGAAATGAGCTCTGCCTGATTGTTAGATCCACCAAAAGTCTTTGTATTTCTGATAATTTACACCTTCCTTTAATCATCTGAACCTACTTCTCAAAGGAAGCCAATTAGCTTCAGTCCATCTCTGCATATCATTTAATACAAATACAAGAAACACATATTTCTGGACAGGTTTTCAGTGTAATGGCAACTCCATCTCATTTTTTTTTTTTCTTTAAAACAGGCCAGTAGGTCAGAATGCTTGGATTTGAATACGCCAAGAATGGGTCTCCAGAAATAATCCTAATTAGGACAAATACAGATAAACTTTCTACTTGCTCTCTGCTAAAATGTCATGTAACAAAATCTTTTGAGATCCTATGCATAAAAACAGCCCTGATTTTACTACAATTAATTTTGAAGTGCAAATAGAATCTCAGAAGATGATTAGCAACGGCGCCACACAATTGTTTGTTTAACAGGAAGAATTATTAAAAAACCACAGAAAATAATTCCCCACACACATTAGAGCGTGTGTTACTCAATGATCAAACATTCTGCCTTTGCTGCTGTGACTGAGCCACTTCTGGCACCCCAAACAGCACTGAGGGGCAGCACTCCGTGCTGGCAATCACAGTCATGCCAAAGTCTGCAGTTCAAACATTATTCTACTCATTAGCAGAAGCTGCAGACAGTTTCAGCAAGGTATCAAATAGGTAATAAACAGCTCAGGAAGGCATAAAAATAGAGTTTTATGAAAAATTCAGTGAAGAGTAAAAATATACAGCATTATGATCACTGCTTTCTTCTTGCCTATCCATATCAGACATATGCAGGGTGTCAGATATCAAATATTTTCCTCTTTGACAGGAAAGACCTGATCAAAACAAATCTTCTCAATGAAGGCCAAGTGCCTGGACACCAGAGCCATAGACCAGTGCATTCACCATTAATAGGGGCATAATATTCCTTGAAATGTTTTTCAGGGAATATATTGAACAAATATGCTGGAAGAGAACTGTGACTTTAATACTGTGAGCAGCAATTTGGTTATTCTCTTTAACGGATGTGTCATCTTGTCTAAACTGACATATGTTCCAAGATAAATTATATCCAACATTTTAAAATACACATTTTCATCTCTTAGCAGTTAGACAGGAGCGCTGTCTTCCTCTTTAGTCTATTGAACTCATAAGATGATTGTGCTTTTAGTATTTTTTGTTTTGCTTTATTGGTTAGTTCAATATTTTAAATATATAATAAAATTCTTTTCTACATTTACAATCTGCTGCCATTTGAACATGTTCTTCATAAACCAGAAAACTGTCTGATAATTTTAGAATGTGAATTAAAAGGCAATTTCAAATCCTTTTTAAGATGTGTCTAATAAGTTAACAGACCTAGTCATCAATGAAACCAGCAGAGATGAAGAGTGTCAGGTAATTTAAAAGTGTATTTAAGGTATTCACATCTTATT
The DNA here is from genome assembly GCA_013397915.1 of Daphoenositta chrysoptera. NCBI lineage: Eukaryota > Metazoa > Chordata > Aves > Passeriformes > Daphoenositta > Daphoenositta chrysoptera. Next base: position 464,287 of record VZRO01005638.1, on the reverse strand, counting down.
TTCATGTGTCTAAGTCTATCAAATCATTGATCCCAAATTTACAGCTGTGAAATTTTGAAAAGACAATTTATGAGTCCAAATAAAGTACTGTGCAAAGGAAATAGTGTGCAAATATAGAAAGCAAGTGTCAAATAAAATTAATTTCACAAAATGATAGATTGAAGTGAAATAAAACCCAAAACCAGCAAATTCTAGCAGTAATTAATTTTTGAGCACAATCGAAGTCTTACAACCTGGTAATAACCAAATAAATAGCAGTCCTTTTTCAGCTATGACTGCACATCACCTATCAAATGTACTCCTTGTTAATAAATCAAGTGCACAGTATTTCTTGATTTTTTTAATGATTCTTTTATCCTCTCAACTTACTCTTTTGGTAGGATCATATCAAATTTTGTAAACAGAACTTAAATTTCAAGGATAATGTTGAATCATGGGATGTAGGAAAACCTGTTTTATGTATAAGCATGTGCAAGTGCAACCAATAATTTTATCAAAGAATAATTTTTTCAAAGAGTTTGGCAGCAAGAAATCAGGTTTTTTCTTCTTCTACAGACTGGGTAACAACTACTGATCTTGAGCAACATGTCTTTACTAAGCAAAATATCATACAGCACAGAAAATGTACATGTATTTAATTCTGCCATCCATCGTGCTATGCTGCAATGCAACAGACACACAGTTTATTCCTTTACCACAAAATTTCACTCCAGAATCTCACCCTAAAACAGAAGCACTAATAACAGCGTGAACAAACTGCTAAACAACATTGGGTATGAATTAAAGTTTCTTCAGTTTCATTTATTTTCACATTTTCAGGCAAGTGAAAACTGAGAATAGATTTTAGAACATAACAAGCTGTAGTTTTGAGTGACAGTCTTTAGAATTAGAAGTAAAATTGTGTTCTCTCATAAAAGATACCTGGTTTTTAACTGCCACCAACAAAAGTTTAAAAACAGAGAAACCTCCTGAACCAGGGCACCAGCTATGCCACCACCCTAATTCGATTAAACAGTGATTCCAGAGGTATTTCTTGAAAAAATGCTTCAAAACGAATCTTCAGGATAAAATTGTTAATTAGCTGACAGTACAAGCAGTAGGTAAGAGCATAAAAATTTATTCTGTATCTTGCTGATTTACCATCAGGCCTGACCTTAAACCCTGCAAAGCTCATTGCTAAGCCTCGGTGACAGCTAATGGAAAATATGAGGGGCTTGCTAAGAAATGGCTCCATAAGATGTAGATGAGGAGCTCTGTAGCCTAATTCCTCATTAGAGACCTCCTCAGGAAAATTCTTCCTCTGTGTTTCTGCTGAAGTCAAGTTTCCTGATGAAGCACTGACAATGCTCCCCGGAAGAAACCATCTGAATTTTCAAGCTCCATGGGAACTTCTCACATCAGTCAGAAAATCCTGCTCCGAAAGCTTTAATCTTTCTCCTCGGATGACAGTCCTAGTTCTGAGCTCTCATCTGCAGAACAGCTCCCCTCACACTCCTCTGTGGGTTTGGCAGAGCTGGCTGCCAGCTCTGAGGGCTTGCTCATCCCTCTTCCAAAATCTGCTTCTTTCTCCTCACAGAACAATGTGTTTGGAGCAGATCTGGGTCACCCCAGGCTCCAGCTCCATGCCAGGGTGTCCTCTGAAGAATACACAAATGCCAAGGAGAGAGCTCACTGCCTCCAAAAGCACCCACGAGTGCTGGCCAGACCCTGCTGCTTTGCCATGTGCAGATGACTGACTGCTGGAAAAACTAAAGGGCTGCTCTACGCATAAATTTATAGAAAGCTTTAAAATCGATAGTGACTCTACACTCAAAAAAAAAAAAATATATATATATATAAGTCTCCTGTGAAATACCTCTGACCACCTGCAGCCCCTCATTCCTTTTTTTT
>VZRO01005638.1:304558-462391 GCA_013397915.1 Daphoenositta chrysoptera | reverse complement strand
TTTTTTTTTTACTTATTTGTTTCTATGATCTGGGTTTTGTTAAAGATCACAGCAAGGCAGCTTCTTCCAGTGAAACTACCTTACGGTAGCTCAAGGGGTGAATTTACTGTTTGAGCCTTGTGGATTACACACTGAAACTCTGAAATTATGTATTAGCCCCGTGGTAAAGTCTTCTTGAAGCATACTAAATGCGCAAGCCAGGAAAAAATTGCAGCAGGGTATAAATCCTGTGGTTTTCATTTTTCTCCTGAAATGTGCAATTGGTGGTCTAGTGATAACCATTAGAACTCTTCTGAAAATGGATTCTGTATTCTAAAGAGTGAAGGCATCTCAGCCATTCCACCTGAGACTGATTTGTTAGCTCAGAGCTTTTTGACAACACTGCTTTACATACACAAATTGCACTTCTAATAAATACTGTTGTATATTTCATTGAAACCTTCTGCTTTGAATAAAGTGCATTGGAGAAAGTTGTAATCGAAGCTACCTCTTTTATGTGATGCCAAGGTACTTGATTTCAGTAATATACTGGCTGTTTTCTGATAAAGCAAAAAGGTTTGACTTTATTTTGCTCCTGCTGCATTTTCATATAAAATATTGTAGTAATCTATTCAGAAGATTTACTTACTGCAATAGAACCATCATTATGTTGCTGTCCTCTAAAGAGTATTGTAATATCTGGTGTAAAACACAAAATACTTGTATAAGAGAGGACCAAGAACAGAAGAGAGAGTGAGAGCTGTGTGCTTTTCCAGTGGATTTGTTGACCTTACAGAGATGATAATTGCAGCTAAGTACAGGCAGTGACGGAATTAACAAAGACACAGGGGGTCATAGCCAAAAACCTCATTTTTCCATACCCCACATGCATTTTGATGATTCACTGGGGATTTGATCTCCAGCATTCTTTACTGTTTCCAACATGAACCTTCCTTCTGCACCTAGTCCAGCCAGAGAGCAAGCAACAGCAAAGCACAGTTCTGCTTGGTGTGAGGCAAAGATGTGGGATTTAAACACCTCCAAAAAGCTCTCAAACCTCTCTGAGAACAACAGGATTCTCCCAGATCCAAGAAATCCTCAGAGAATGTGAAACTGGCAGGGCAAATTTCATGGCAGTTGTTTCTCACCCTCTTAGTACAGTAGGAATTTAAGAACGGGGTGAAGTATTCGGAGCCAGGAATGCAGCAAACACTGACAGTTCTCCCCAAATCAATTCTTTGGAGACTGTGGTTAAGCACACCTTTAATTCCAGCTCAGGCCAACCAGGTGCTGCTGGTTTTAGTCTTCAAAAGAAGTCCTGAGCTCTCCTTAGAAAATGTAACACAGATAATCTCAAAGCCCACTTCCTTTTCTTCCAGATGCAGCCTAAGCTGTCTCAAGCCCTGCCACAGATTAAGTACTTACATACACGATTAGGCCTTTCTATCTCTACACAAATTTCTTTGTGCTTAATACTTCCCTTGCAAGTTATACTGCTATTCTCAGCGTTACTGAAATCTGCACCTCAAAGAATAACTTAGCCCTATCTACCTTTTCACACTGCTATAATAAAAATTTCCAGTCCCTCATCTGCAATTCAATCATCTCCATACCATTTAAAAAGAGAGGAATTCTATGCCCCTCCTATGTCAGTATTTTTTATGCTGTAATCCCTGCTGATATTTTAGAAATTAATCTCTCCCGGGCTGTTGGAATGTGAAAGAAAAGCACAGTTCTCATCAACTATCTGTGCAGAAAATATTAACATTATTACCATCCATACATTCATTTCTTTTTCAAACAAAAGACAGCAAGAATTTATCTTGATGCTGCAATATTATTCATACTCCAGTTATTTGATTCAATTTAATATTAAGTGTTCTGAATCATTTTAGACTAGGATACTGAGATTTAATGTGAAGTTAAACTATTATTTTCTTTCGCTAAAGAGTGAAGCATGACTGCTTTGAAGCAGAAGCCTTCTTCCATGTCAGGGCCATGGCTCTAGAAGAAGAACATGTATAGTCTGATTTTTCTAGTACAGAATAAATCAGATTAACAGGTTTCTCCACAGATGCGGCCTCTAGGCAGGGAAGTGAAACAGTGGTGACTTTCCCAGAGTCATACAAAATTCCATTATTTGACAAGGGTTTCAGCAAGAATTGCCATGTCTTGGGCTGGACAAACCTCTCTCTTCATCTGTTCCCGGCAGGAAGGAATGCTCAGGCCATTTACCCTTGAATATCATTTCAGAGGATAAGAAACATCATGAGATTGCCAAGCCACACTTGGCTTCTGTTGCTTTGGAAAGAAGGCAACAGGCAAGGGCAGAGCACAGAACACTGTGCCCCAAGTACTACAGGCAAACTGAGCCTAAGTGGGGAAAAACAAAACAAAAAACCCCCAAACCCCAAAAACCCCATAAGCCAGTGTAAAGCTAATCAGCATCCCTGGGCATCACTTTCTGTTCTAAAGTGTTCAGTTCAAATCCATGTTTATGACATTACTTTCTGTTCTGAAAATGGATTTCCTCACTTAGTTATAAAATTGAGGCAATCTGATACATTTTTTTCTTAAATCAAACATGACCTTTTAAATCTAAAACATATAGAATCTACATCAAATAACTTTTGTATCCCAAAGAACATGAACAAGATCTTATGAGTAATGAAATGGCCTAAAGCAACCAGATAAAGGATGCATGAAAAATGCATTGCTTCCCTCAAATATGTTGCAAATTTCATTTGTCTCTACAGCTCTTTCACAGAGCAAATTTATTCCCCCCAGCGATATTTTTTTCCCCATCAGAAGTGATCAATTGCATTTTAAGTGCCTCCTGTAATGGATATTCCATCATTTTCCATGAGAAGGTGCTCCCCAGTCTAACAGCTGAAGATCCAGAAAACTCTTCCAGCTTAAAAATGCTTTTTACTTGGTGCCTGCTCGTATAACCTAGTAATTACCCTTTTTCTGAAGTTTACTCCTCGAGTAAACTTGTATCTGGCCTCAGTCCTGTTAGAGGCTTGAAACCAACCTTAAAAAGGTGACAGGAGATGACAGGCAACATATTTCTCTTTTCACAGAGAAATATTGTATGAATTATTAATCTGACCCAGAAAAGATCATAATCAAAGACTAGCAGGGGCCCCTTGAGCACTGTTAGTGCATAATTCCACCCTCTGAACATTGAAAGCGTAGGGAATTCATATAGGAAGGAGAAGAGCAATAAAGCCAAAGTGTATGTCACTGACAGAAAGTCTAAAGGAGTGTTGTAACATCTGCTATGGTGTTGTTTATATATGTGCATGTATTTACAATTATTCCTCTACTACCATTTCTTAAAAAGAAAAAAAAAAAAAAAAGGCTGATGCTTACAATAGTTTAATAAAACTACTGAGCAATTCCATACTTTTGAGGAGTAGGAAACCCAAAGAAAGTGTACCAGCAGAGCTAAATATTTATTTCTTAATTACAGAATCTTTAGAATGAAAAAAAGCAATTACAGACATCAAAAGGATTTTAGCTTTATTCAGTGCTGAGTACATTATCACTGTGGACATCCTCTGGGGTGGAAACTTCCACGTCGTAGCTTTGAGTGTGGAAAACTAAGAAAAGAGGTAACCAAAGATTTTAGCTTAAGCATGTTCAGCAGCTGTAGCAAAGTTCCCTCTTACATCTGTCTGCTACAAAAGTTAAATGCTGATAGGAGTTGCCACTGTCTTCCTCTTGCTGCTGGAAAAAAAAGTTGTTTTTTATTGCTATCTTTATGAAACCATCAGAGAAATCACCTAAACTAATCCTGAGTTTGTGATCTTGCTCAGCTGTTCTTAGCACAGCAAATCCTGCTAATACAGGACAATGAAAAAAGTATCAAGTTCTTGTGATTAGATGTATAGCTAAATAAAACAGAGCAAAGGGAGGACACTAGATTATGGATCCTGCAATGCTTGACTGATTTTCAGAACATTAAATGAAATATTTCATCAACTGCCTAAACGCAGGACATCATCTCTGTAGCGTCTTGGGTGGATAGAAACGAACAAAACGAAATAAAACAAAAAGTTTCTATCTACTTCCCCCAGAATATCACCATTGTTACACCTGACCTGTATCAGTTTACAGCAGGGCTGAGGATGCCTTGCAGTGCATTTGCTCAAAGCACACACGAGTTGCCAGCTGCCTGCTCATCCGAACAGGAACATCCAGTATCATGGAAAACATTGTGAAAACTCCAGCCAAAGAAACGTGTTTACACCACATCTCATCTGAGAAAGTCATGTAAGGCCAATCTCTTATCCCAGCAGGCCTGAGATCTACAAAATTGTCGAAAGCTCTAATGAAATGCAGAACCTCTGCTGGTTTCTCCTGCTCCCACGGGACACACACACAGCACAGCTCTTACAGGACCCCCAGGCTAGCTCAGCCTGATGTACATTATTATTGTTTGTACTACAGATACAGCATTCTTTATTTACACTACATGTTTAGTCAGGAACACATTCCCTTATCTTTAAAATAAGCTTCCCATTCAATTAATTTCTGTTTCCATCCACACGCTTCAACACAACGAGATTTAGAAAGAAAGATTTTGCTCTGTAAATTCTACAACAAAAGGCAGGCTTGTGTATGAACCAGCCTGAAACCCTCATTGTCCAGATGGCAAAATCCTATGAGCCTCTAAGTGAATAAAACACAATCTAGTAGAGAAAACTTCAGAGCAGACAGCAGATTTGAGCCAGCCAAAACTTGGACCCTTCACTTCATATTGCATTAATATGAAACTTGTTTTGTGTGTATCATGCCCATATTCCATATAGTTTCTATCTGGAACGTTATCAGAGTGTGCTTAGACATTCCTTACTACAATGAGCACTTCACAACCCTTTATAGGGTCATTTTCTAAGTACTTTCAGAGGGGAAGAGGCTCCAAGGTACAGAAACAGGAGACTGAAAGTACCTCACTGTCTTCTTGACCGTGTTTTTTCCATTGTGATTCAGAGGTGCAGCATTAAAATCAGCAGCACACCAGGAGTGCAGCACTCACGTGAGTGTGGCTCCAATTTTCTTGTCCTAATCACCCTTTCATTAATGGTACCAGAAACCTTTAGAAGGCAGGACACATGAATAGATGTGACTGTTTTATGGATGTTATTAATTTACTTGCTGCAGGCCGTCATCAATGTTTTTGTTGCTTTGGCTGCTCAGGAATGCAAACACAAGGACTGATCCTGGAAGGTGCTGACTGGTGCTGATCCCACCCATCACGAAAGTGCCAGGATACAGTCTGATCACACCAAGAATATGTGTTACAAAGTGTTTGTTCAGCTGGCACAAAAAGACTTCAGCAACTTATAAGATTCATTTTAAAATTTTATTTATTTTATGGTATTTATTTCTGACAAAGAAGTCTCCATCTTGTAAGAAGAGAAAGCCAACCTAGATGAGACACCAGCCTGAACATTCCTGGCACACGGTTCCTGAGCACTGCCTTCCCAGGCTTTGCACAGCCTCTTTTTCTGACAGCCACTGCTCTTTAGTAAAGTTATTTTTAAATGATGAAAATTGCTTTTGGAGTTCCAGTCCTAAACACTGATTTCCCAAATACAGGGCTTCTGAAAGAGTTTTGTGTAGAACTAACTCTCAACCGTGTTATGAGATTTATTTCCCAAGATCTTTCTGACATGAAGGGAATTTATTTTTAAAGGAATCTGCTGCAGATTATGTATAGACAGAGACAACACAGCAACAAATGCAAATTAAACATTCAAAGGCATATTCCTGGCAGAGGTTTTGGAATTCTAATATAACTTTCACTTCTAGCACTTTTAGACAGGGACAACAAACACCAAGCCAAAAATCATTGCTATTGATTGCAACAGGTTCAATAGTACTTGTAAAGCTGAATATCCCAGCATCTTTATAGTCTCCAAAATATTTAGAGGCCATATGAATTCTAGTGATTACACAAATCATTCTTTAAATTTGGAATCAAATTCATCTGGGCACTTATGCCTGAAGTGTCTGATACAAGTTCCCATTGAGCACAAGAAGCATTCCAGAGGAATTGGCTGCATTGGCTTCGTAATCTAACCATGAGCACTTTTGGAGAGCACTTTATTATTTCAGACACCACTTTTCTCAGTCACATATCTTTGTCTCACTTCAGCTTCTCCTGCAGCTCTGGTGTAGCTCAGACTGGCTCTGGGAGAGCTCTGCATCCCAGCTGCAGCTGCCTCGGGCCCCACAGGCATGTGCTGAGCCAGAACCTCAGTGCTCTCTGGAGGTGCCCAGGCTCAAACTCCCAAGGGACCGTCTGTCACCCCTCCTAATCACGGCTGTCACCTTCCATCTGATCTCAAGAAGGTCTCTAAAAGCCACTATTTGTTAGCTTTTCTGCAAAATACTCAGAAACCACATTGAACCCCAGACCTTGTTTCCTGCGCTCAATTCCAAATCCAATTTCCCTTTAGCTTTGCCCAGATGGACACCTGCAGAAACATGGCTGTTCCCAAGCTATTTCATCCATAGCCTTAGGGAAAAAAAGGCTCCCATTCTCTTACTATCACTTTCAATGATCAGCTAATTGATTTTTAGGAGCAGCTCTTCTAATAGCAATCTGCTACCAATCTCTTCCAGGGCATCTGAGAAACCCAGCCTGCCTGAACAGTCCCATAATTTAATTGCCTGTTTTCTGCAACACAGAGCCAACCACAGGCAGAGGCAATACCACTGCTCTCTATCCTCTGGCCACCCACAGAAACAGCTCCATCAGTTTTGAAGTGTTTGCAGCAGCACTCCTACCTCTCACCCATTCCCCAGAAGACCCCATATGGCCAGAAGAGTTTGTCAGTGATGCCAGTCTCCACATTGGTCATGTTTTGCATGGTGAAGCTTGCAGGGGTTGACATAAAAATTGCCAACGTGCACCTTCTCCTTGTGAGAAAATGGGAAAACAAATGCACGGCGTGCCTCAGAGCCCCGCAGTCAGGGATGCAGGTGAATGTTGGGGAAGTCAGCTGGAAAAGTGGGTTTGAGGTAAAAAGCCCATGGGAGGAAGCTTGTTAGCTCTCAGTTTTCGTTTCTCTAATTTCTCAGCTTTCGTTGCTCTCAGTCGACAAGTTCTTTGGTTTTTTCTCCTTATCTCACCAGAACAGAGATAACAGCACAGTCATGTAGGGAAAGATGAGGAATTAACAGTTCTGAAAATGCTGAGATCATCATCCAGAACTGCAGAAAATTATTCTGTGATATCTTAATCTTCAGCAAAAACTCATTACTGAGTACGTATTTACAAGGCAATTGCTAATCATCATCAAGACAGAATATAAAGAATGGGGTAAATCATTGTGGCCACTAAAGTAAGTTAGCGTGAACTATGCATTTCTAACAGATTTTTGGTGAACAAAATCCAGCCAGCACAAAAAGCTAAGTAATCACGAAGTTATCAATAGTTTATGAAAATAATCTGATTATGTAATGTTCTATTACTTTCAGCTGATGAATTTTTAAACGGAAAATCTTTTCTCACGTCCCTGCCACAAATGCAGCAATTTTTTTGTGCCCAGAGGCAGGTTATCTCAAAGGATGTACACAGGCAGAGACTAACTCACATAGGCACATGCTCATTGGTTTTTCACAGAACCCTTTAATTTTGGCCTCTTTCCTCTGTTGCTCTCAATAAAAGTAGAATGCAGCCTCCAATCATTTCAATTTTTCTGTTTATGGCAAATATGAGATTCCTCGTGTACTCTCCAATTACTTCAGGGATCATCTTTGGCACTAAAATGAGTTGAAGCAAACTCTTCGGTATAAACTGTGTGGCTGGGTTTGGGTTTCATGCTGGAAAACAATGCACAGAAAAAAAAGGTTTATGGACATATGAATACTGCAAGGTCTGATGGAGTCATCAAGAATTTCAGAGATGAAGCTGCTCATCTTTAATTTTTATACAGCTGCTATGACCACACCTTGGCCTTCAAGCTATTGATTTGTGCCCCAAAATCTGTAAATTTCTAACTCAAATATTTAGTCAGATTCTGTTTTCAGGGCCCCTCTGACTCTGAAATCCCTGGGAGTTTTTGTGCCAGGATTTTTACAGCTAACAGCATTCCTGCTATTTAACTTGCATAACCTCCTCTGTCTTGTTTTATAATATACACTTAAAAGATGCAAAAAAACCCCCATAATTTATGACAGTGTTGAGAACAGCTAGAACAGGAAAATGCTAACTACATTTCTGTTCTTGTTGGTGAGCAGAACCTAAGACATTTTTTTCTGCCTCTTAGATGAAAGTTGTTAAAAACCTTTCTAACTTTTTTAATGTACATGAATTTGAATTAATTTTATTTCTGATTCCTAGTGCATTTCTTCTGTTCAGGTTTTTTGTGGCAGAAGTGAACGAGCACTGGTGGAATCTAGTGGTGATGGAAGGCATATTAATGCCTAGTGAAATAGAAAGAAAACTAGAAATAGTGCAGGAAGGCAAAGGCAGTGAGAGATTTATGCCAGATGAAACAAGACAGTGCTTTGGTAATGCATCTCAAGACATGTGCCATGCATATATGATACCAGTTTGTTTACCTCACTATGTTTGAATTTTCACATTTACATCATTCAATCTCCCAGTTCAAGTTCAGTAGTATGATCAGGCAGTAGAAATTCTGTGTTGCTAACTGGTAGAAAAAGCTTTTCCCAGACTGTTTAGAAAGCTGCTCTGCACTGACCAGATGTGCCAGATTGTACTAAATAGTCAAAACATAGAATCATATTCCACTGTAGGAATTCTCAATATATACTGACTCACCAAAATGATTCTTTTCGTGTCTATCAATCGCAAAACGAGAGCAGGAACTCTTCAGACCTAAGACAAGAACATTTTGACCAGTATGTCCTGATCCTCTCAGGAACCCCAGAGCCATTTCTCTTTCCTGTAACTTAGTGCCACTGGCACACACCATCCTGTGCCACAGGAAACTGGATCTATCCAAACTGCCCGTGTCCATCAGGACTTCTCATTCTGGCACTCAGGCAGGCATTTCTTTCTCCATGGTCCTCACTGAGACTTCAGGTTCCATGATGTCCTTTGACAGAAGAAAGAAAAGAAGTTAACTCTGGTGTTTGTGACAGAAAACTGGCAGGTGCACAGGCTGTAGCACCAAGATTTTAATGCATGAACATCCTGATGGGGGAAGAAATAAAAATATTCTCTTCTTTAACAGAGAAGCTGCTGAACTTTGCCCTCCTGGAGCTGCTCCAGACTGTGAATGGCACAGTTAATAGGTGATGCTTCCATTCAGCTGCACATTACCTTCCAAAATGAGAACGGTCACACCATTGCTCAGAAAAATTAATGAGTGTAGCACACAGAAACTTCTCAGCAACTACCAAATTATTCTGGAACTTGTTACTGCAAAAAAATCAAGGCACTGCTGAATTTCATGATGTCAGTGATGAACCTTTCCAAAGTTAAAAGTACAGGCAGAGCAAATGAGAAGGCAAAATTAAAAGAAAAAAGGAAGGAAATCAGGGATGCTGAGTGCTTGCTGATTTGTATTTAAAACACTACAAAATTATTTGACTACAACACAGCACTAGCACCAGTACAGTCTTAAGTCACATAAATACAGATAATTATATAAATTTGCAATTGCCATCAATTGAATAGAAAAAAAAAAACCAAACGTGATGCAGGAAGGAATTATAACTTGATTTATCAGGCTTAATTTAAATAAAAGTAGGAGTAGAGTTTAATGCTGCTGTGGAGCAGTTCTCTTAAAAGCTCACAGAGAAATTATTCTGTAAAGAGACTGTGGAGTTTATGTGGGAGAGGAGTTGAATTAAGGAATTCACTTGCAAGCTTGCAGAAGAAAACCTGCAGAAGTGCACCAAATTGCTGCACTTCAAAAGAAGCATCTCAAATGCCACTTCAGCTACACCACCCAGACTCACAATTCCAGCTTACTGTGGGGGTCTCAGTGGGATGCTGGAAGCACACAAGGACACAGATGCTCAGAGCATCCCTACCTACACCTCTGTATTTTTAGAGGAAGTCCTGAAAGACATAAAAGAGTTCATGGCACCATGTGGTTCAGTCTGCTTGGATCTTTGCTCATCAAACAGCACTAAAGGTTTTACTGGTTCTGCACTGAAAAAACATCAATTTCCTACTAGCTGGAATACCATGTTTAATGACTGGAATGATGGCACAAATTTCTCCACTGCCAAATATATTTTATTACATTCACTCACTTCAAAATCCCAAAAGCGGAATCCACATGCTTTTCATCTAAAAGTACTTTGAGTTGTTTTGATGGTGGGTTATTTTGCAAGGACTACCATAAATATACAATAATTACAGACATTTCTAAATGTGCTGGAAGTTCTACTCACGAGCACTCCACACAACTTTTTCAAGCAAAGAGAAATGCAAAAGCAATCACTGTCTTAGAGTCAATGGGAAATCTGAAATCTGAACATGAGAACCCAGTGGATACTCAGAAACAATTTTTTTTGTGATGACTCAGATATACAATGTAATGCATGATAATCAAATGCAAAATCAAATAAAAAACCATAATTTTCTCAGCAGTATCTAAGGGTTTGTGGCACTGGTAAGACACAGAGAGTGAAACATACTGAAAGCTTCAGCACGTACAAATTTTTCCATTGTGACAAATGCTCTTTTTGCACTTGATGATGATTCCACATTATATAAAGTCTTTTCATTTCCCCCATTTAAGTCTCTTTTATTCAACACTACAGAAGGAATTCTTTTCTGCTTGGTTTTCTGTCAGCCTGAGGGATTTTGGAAGATCATAACTACTGAGATTATTAATCGGACAACACTATTTACAGACATGACGACTGAATTGTTTCACTGCTGCAGCACAATTACTGGAAATCTGAAACAGTGTGATGGATTTCTAATGCAGTGCACAGCCTCCCTAAATAATGCTTCTATGGAGATTGCTTCTTATCAAAAAATGCTATAAAACTGTGGGTTTCCTTTGTAAAATTGAATAATTGCTCTCCAAAATCCACACACGGGGTCAGCAGCAACCCAGCATCCTATCATTTTCCTTCAAGGCTCAAAGTTTCTTTCACTGAAATGTCTAGAATTTTGGATCTTAAGCATTCATGTCTCGCTTTATTTTTCATGTGATAGTTTGAGCTTTGACTTGCTATTTCTGTCTTCAATGTATTATTCGGTTATATAAATCCAGGGAATGAAATTTATTCCCTAATATGAAGTGCCCTTGCCTCTATATTTCTTCCTCATAATTACTTAAGCCTTCAGAGCTGGCAATACCAGAAAAAAGTAATGATTGTTTCAAGTAGGGAATTAGGATCTGGAAGGGAGAAATTCCAAAGAAAGATGGATTTCAAAGCTCTGCAACTGCGTGGGAATGCCAGCTCTTTTCAGTGAAGCTGGTGTCCCTTCTGCACCAACAACTGCCCTTTACTTTGTGCACAGTAATACCATTAGTGGGGCACTTGGAACTTCTGGAATGGTGATGGTGGACAATTTTATTAGAACTGATTGGTTACAGAGCAGCACAGGGGTAAGAACATCCCCTACAGATTGTTCTCATTATCCTTCAGTGTTCATTCAAGTTGTTTCCTCCTAGAGAAGACATTGGGCTTGCACATGGACTCTAAGAAGCTCTAATTGATGCCAGGATTTTATGATTAACAGCAGTGAAAACAGTAATTGACATCAGTAGTTTAATGCTGCTGATCTTATTCTAGCTTTGGAGAAAATGAGGTGTGACCACTGGAGGTATGGAGCAGACCTGGCTACCAGGATCTTCATGGAAATCTTGGGCTCTGAATTAGCCTGATGGTCCAGACTCAAACCAGGGTGAATTTGGAGGCTGTGGCAACCATCATGGAAACATCACTGGCACAAATAAAGCGTGGAGAGTCCAAAAGAACAAAGATGAGGCCACAGTGTTTATAATGTGAGTGCAGCCTTGACCTGGAGGAACCAAAATAGCACTGCTCATCTGCAGCTTACAAAAAAGCTAGAATCACTAATTAGGAGAGAGTTGCAGAGCATATTTGAAGTAACAACCTGAAAGAGAATAGCCAATATGGATTTCAAAGGGAAAATTTTTCTGCACAAAGATGGTTATAAAAGGTTATGGAGCTGATTATGGCAGCTCATTCAAACCGTTTGATATTCAAAAGGCATTTGATGGCACAGCTCCTGCTGAAAGCCATACAAAAAATAAATTTGGGTCACATAGAAGGAAATATCCTATGGTGAGGACTAATTGCATTCATCATTTATTTATACATGGAAACCTCATAAAACATTCCCTACCCCAGTGACATCCAAACACTTTCCAGACTGAGCTATATTTAGCACTCTGCTCTACTCCCTGGAGAGGGAGGTTCTGCCACACTCTAGGATCTGGCTCAATAAAGATCCTGAAATCCTAAGAGCAAAGGGACTCACTGGCTGTTGTTATAAAAAATGTAAGTTAGTGGAGTTTCACCTTACCTAACCCATGGCATCATTATGTCAACTCTTGCCTGACAGAAAACAGCATTTTTTGGGCAGACACGGACTTTTAATCCTGGCTTCCCAAAAGCAGGGTCACGTTTCAGAACCTGGGTGTCTGCACATACTTGTGCACATGCTGATGCTGTGCTCCAAGCCATGACTTACCATCACCAATTTCCAGCACGTTCCCATTCCAGTGACTCCATCCTTGTGCACGCCCAGCAGGATTGGCAGGATTCCAGGCATTTCAGTGTCATTCCCCCTCACAGAGATTGCTTTTACCAGGTGCAGCCTCTGTTTCTGTCATGTTCTTTCAGCAGACCAGGTTTTTCTGCTTCCCCCCTGCAATGCGTCTGTTATTTCATCAGATCATTAATATCTTTCTCAATTTGTCATTTTACTAAGGATCAGTGTTACAGAAAAAGATCGAAAAATTCTGTTCTTTTTCTCATTCTGTACAAAAAATTATGAACAGGAAGGATTGTGGGAGCTGAAGCAATTCCACGCTTAGAAAGAATTTTAAGCACTAAAACTTGAAGACTTTTTCCAAACCATTTCAGAGAAAATGAGTTTTTATTTGCACACAAATGAATTTTTGAGTGATTTCATCAAAGAACAAACAGCTGTTGTGTATTAATGCTGGAACATTTAATTTTGGGATTTTGAAACCAAAGGCCTTGACTATTTTTTTTTTTAAATGAGAATTTGAAACTGAATTTCATTACAATTAATTAAAAATAAAAAGAAAATAAAATTAAAAAAACCTTTAAGTATGTCTTTGCTATGCTAATAAATTAATATGCACAAGCCTGCTGGTTGGCCCTCAGGCCACCTGGGAAGGAATGGCTCATGTCACACCAATAATCTCTCTTCCCTGCCAAAACAGGCTGTGTTCAGATGGCAGATTGGGAAGGCTCCTGACCAACACTGATGCCTGAATCTTGCCTAGCTCCTGCTTGGGAAAGTGGCAGTGAGCTCAGGCCAAAAGTGAGCAGGAGACCTTCTGAAAAGTGTAACAATACAGAAAATAACATTCTGATAAACACTGAAGTTCCCTGGCACTGTTCAATTTACAAGAATCAACCTATCCTGAATGCTCTTGAACTGAAAAATTGGTTCTTTGTGGTGTGCCTTGCACACCAAGACCAGGTATTATACACATATTTAAGCACTGCTGATTGAAATTGAAGTTGCACGGGAATCAATGGATCAATGGAGTTTGGGACTCCGGGGGCCTAAAAATTTCATTTTAAATGTCCTGTGTCATGAGGAAGGCTTGGAAAAGGGGCAATGGCAACACAGTTCTACTTTGCTTCCTCACAAAAGAGTTTTATACGGTATTTTTTAAGGAAATGAGGAAAGAGCACCAAAGTTAGTGCAAATGGTGTCCTTTGAATGGCATCCAAGACAAGGCATGGGAGTCTTTTAGACTAAGAAGGAAGTCCTAAAGTTCAGCTAAGCCTGGTTTTAAACTGTAGAAACATTTTCTTGTTCACCGAAGGCCAGGAAAATATTTTAGGCAGCATTTAGCCCTCTGTAAAACCTGTGAATGCTGCTTGTGCCTGCCCTAAGGAAAAAAGGCTGAACGGGGCAGGAAGAGAATGGGATGCTACTTCTTAAATTTAGCTGCTTATAAACCTAGCCAGGATCCAGCTGTAGACTTTCAACACTAATGCACTGAGTTTTATGAGATATCATCATGAAATGCTTTTTCACTTCTACCTTTGAAAAAAGTACCTATAAGGTCTCCAAACTCTCACACAACACTTAGATCTGATTCTATTATAGCTACATGCAACAGCAGATAAAATAGCTCATAGTAGTGATGGAGCAAGACCACTCAACCAATTTCAGCCCACTGATATTATTTAACTTCGAGATAAATTTTACTCTCAACAATTAAATCTTGCTGTTTGTTTTAATTAAACGTTCTCTTTGCTCATTAAATGAGGTTAAAAAATTACTTCATTTAACAAAGCTCTTAACACCGGCAAAGGATTTTTCCCATGCTAACAGCCCTAATCTTCCATCTCTTTAGAAATTATTTTTGCTTTTCAGAGCTTTCTGTTGAGCTTTTCAAAAGCACCAACTTCAAAATCTTCCCTTCTGCAACCATCTTTCTTCATATATGAAACACTGCATATACACAGTATGATCACCTCATTCACAAATTCTGAACATTTTGAAAGGTTTCAGTACCATAATTGGAGCCCCAAGAGCCTGCAGGATAAAGTCTACCTGTCCCTAAGTGGGACAGGTAGAGAAAAGAATCTCCTAGCTCAATGTGGTGCACTCAGGATTTGGTGAATGGTCTTGATCCCAAGATCCTCATTCAGAAAGCAGGCAATTATTGCTGTGCTGTGTGGACTGCATCAAGGAATTAGGTGAATCAGGCTTCTCTGTGTTAGGAGTTTCCCGGGAAACCTGCCAACAATCCCTTCCCGAAACACTATTTCTTATCCAGTTCTTTCATTCTAATGTGTCTTGTAATTGCTGTTCAGTGACCCTGTTCAGTTTTCTGCATCAACTGGGATGATAACATTACCATAACAACAAGCCTCTATCTAATGAGACCAATATTCGAAGGTTAGTTCTTGTCTTGTGACAAATCATAGGCTGTCACTGCTTCCTTCTTCTGCAGTGACAGGATTTTGGGAGTGCCTTCAAAGTTTCCTCATCTCGGGAAGTTTCCTGCAAACCCTAAAATGTCCTTAAAAGGCAGAGCCCGGTGCTCTGCTCCAGCAGAGAACAGAGGGGACTTCTGCTTGCCCTCATGAAAAGATCACCTGGAAGTCATTATGATACAGAGCCAAACAACAGGACCAACAGATTAAGCCGAGTAAAGCCTCATTTACTCCAGAACAATTTACAGCCTGGTCAACACCAGAAATCAGAGACTACGAAGAGCTCTGCCATAACAAAGCACAAGCCTTTCCCAGCCACAGCCCTGCTGCATTTCCTGCTCTGGTATCTGACCGTGATGCACTCAGGGATTTGTGAAAGGTGGTGAGAGGTCAGAATGAACTGGTGTGCCAAAACCGTAAGAAAGGCAGAGTGCAAACTGAGACTGAAATGTAAATTCCTTGGGTTTGTAGCCCCTCCTGTCTCCTGCAGCCTGCTCCTTCCTGCTGGAAGGATGTGCCTGCTGCAGGGGCACAGAGCTCTCAGCTGGGACAAGGAAGAGATTTAGCATTTATCAGCTGTCTTGCTAGATATGTCAGTGTCAGGTGGTGATCTGACTGACACGATTGTGCCTGAGAGAAGAGCTCCAGAGAAAACTGGGATTTGGGCTGTTCACGTTCCAGTCTCCCAGCACTCTCCAAACTAAACTCAGTGCTGGAATCTTTACACACTCCACACTCTGGAAGTACCAACCTGAGTGGCAGCTGCTGCATTCATTTACTTCAACTGCAGCAAAGCTGAGAAGGGATGCAAAATAAAAAAAAGACAAGTAACAAATTCTGCAAATGGTGCCATCACAGATAATGAAATAAAAGAAACTTCATATAGCTAAATTTCATCTCCATTTGTACTGAAGTGAGGGCTCCTAAGAGAGACACACAAAAAACATCTGGAGAAGGATGGAAGAGGCTTACTGAAAGAGGATTTGTAAATAGCAGGAGAGTAATTTTGGCTTGGTTGTCTCAATCTTTAATCATAAAACAGATTTTTTTTTTTTTATGTTGCTGCTGAAATTCACAAAAAGCTTTTACACTGAACAATTTTTTTCTTTTATCAGGATTTTTGTTTGGTTTTATGCAGATTTTTTTTTGGCTGTGTACACTTAAAATACACAAATACTTCACATTTCAAGGGTAAGAGGGACAAGCTTACTGTTCTTATAAGCAAATCAATTAATTCAACTTGACTGTACAAGAATTTAAAGTCAAGTGTGTTACATAAATCATTGCAGTATCAAAGACAGGAGAAAGAAAAACCTCACAGGATCAAGGTGGTATAGCAGATTTAGCATAGAAATGGTATGAAAAGGCATAATATTCAGTTACTAATGATGTTCCTAGAACCTTTCATGAAATTTTGGTCCCAATCATGTGACTGAAAGTTTTGCTGCAAACTTTGGTGAGTCCAGATTTGACTTTTTGACTTTCCTGGTTTCCTTTCTCCTCCCCTTCAGTCCCACTTGTTACCCAGAAAGATAAATATTCACAATAATTCCTTGACCCCGTGCATTTCAAGGAAATAAATATATATTGGAGCTTTGCTACAAGGAATTTTTTTTTAATTTTATCAAAAAGTAATGCAGGATTTTTTTAAAGTGCAGAAATAAAACTATTTAAGCATATGACAATATTGCCCATTTAGCCTGATAAATATTCTGGAGTAGAACTAACGTATTCCATTGACACAGACTTTAAATTAAAAATAAAAAAAATTAAATACCTCAATGTGAAATAATGAATGCTGCAGCTCCATCCAATACATGTTATCTAAGATTTAACTTCTTCAGGAGAATGCAACAGGCATGACCTTTAAAAAATCAACTCATAAATACTAATTGGAGTAAGCTGAATAGACATATATGTCTGGCTATGATGAAAATTACCTTCCCAACCACATCCTGATACAATCTTCCCTCATTTCAGACTTTCATATCTTGGGATATGCCCTAATCCTTCTTCAAATGTGGCACTATCATATTTCTAAGTTTGAAATACTGCAGAAATAGATGATTAAAAACCCCAACATTATTTAACCAGAACAATGAACACAAAATGATCTGCCCTCTCAACTATCAGTCTTATACAGCATTTCTCTGAGATTCTGTGATCTAAGGGACAAAAAATTGCCTGAGACTGGAAACCTGAAACTATTAAAAAGAGTAAAGGTAGCATGAGCTCTTTCTGAATAAAAAACATGTTTTCTTTTTTTTTTTTTAACATATCCCAACAAACTCTTAACAACCCTCCTATAGCCAGGTCACAGTTTGAGTTGGTTCATGAATTTTGGTGTCCAAAGTTTTCCTGAGAGATCTCAGGGAAAAAAAAGAGGTGCTATAAATAACAGCTACAACTAAATAGCAACCTTTTTTTTTTTTTTAATGGTAATGTTTGGTCCATGATAATCTATCAATGGAAGAAAGATAAACTTTGTGGGCAGAGGTAATATCTTTTATTTGACCAATTAGCAAAGTTCAGAAAGACAGGCTGGCAAAGATGGGTGAGCACTGCATGACAGCTTGTTTACTTTTCCAAATGAATCAGCTTCCCCTGCAAGATTTCCCTCTCAATTAATGGTTTCATTACCAGTGATGATTTCATCAGCTTGGCACCTGTCTGTTCCATCCATTGCCAATGAACCCTCTCTAGGCAGTAAGGGAAGGCTCTGGCCCTGAAGCAACCATTTGAATAAATCTGTCATTTTTGTTTCTATGGAAACATACATCTGGCTGCTTTCCCAAGCTGATAGCCAAGTCAGCCTCCCAGTCATGTTCTTTTATTTTGGTATCTTCCCTTGAACGTTGTAAAGATATTTTACTCTCATGCCCACCTGTTTTGGAGTAGTAATGCTACAGCCACTATTTGCCTGTTAGTCCTGGCTGGTGCTGGTTTAACCCTGATGGAATTAGCACATCTCTTTCTGGCTGACAGCCACAGCTCATCACAAACACAAACTCATCACATCACAAACCCCACTCCACACAGTTCCTGCCCTCTCATCTGACTCATCTGTCAAACCCCATCCATTTTGCTGCCTCAGTTGTCAAAGGTCTTCTACAACATTGAAATTTTGTACTTCTTAATTTTTAATAACTGCAGGCTCTCCATTTTCAATTTTAAGTGCTACAGATCTTTCTGATTAGTGAAATTTTTCTCTACCTTCTACATAGGCATATTCTCCAATCAATATCTATCCCAAAAAGTCAGGTGAGTTTCTGGAAGTGTCTTGGCATACCAACTAAAATATGCTCCAGTAACCAAGAACCAAATACATCCATTCCCATACTAACTGTTAGTCTGAAAATTTTCACCAATATTTCATTAATTTTCCTGTTTGCTATAGCTGATAATGGGTCAAGAGAGATATTTTCTTACGTATTTCCATACCTAATGGTTGCATTTCTCAAAAACAGTCTTAAGATCATCTGATCTATTTCCCATGACTTTATTTCCTGCATTAATGGCTATAGGAGGTTTATCATGATCTTCCCCATCCAGGACCTTCATACAACAGACCAGAAAAAGAGGAGTTCTAAAATTAGAGCTGGTTTGAAAATCTTTCAGATAAAAATCAGCAGACAGACCAGTCCTTGCTACCTCCAGTGCCAAATGAATGTTGCTATCCTGTTGATACAAACCTGAAGAACGTCTCACTTTGGTCCTCAAAGAGTCTGCCTGTGCCCATAATGGGAAAAGGAAAATCGAGGAAATCTTCTGCACTTTTAAAATTCTGCTCGTGGCAAGGGAGCATTTCCTTCATCAGAAAGTGCACGTTGTCCACAAGAAAGGGCCTTCAAACCATGGATCCTAGGTGCTGTTGCATTAAACATTAAAAATTATGAGCTTAATCATGATGTAGCTTTCCTAACTGCATACTGCTGGCACACTTCCCCAAAATGACTGTTTAAAACAGTAGCCTGGCTTCACCTTCAAAATTCAAAGCAGTTTTCTTCTGCTTCAGCAGAGGGAAAGATGGGCTTCCCTTGTCTCACTAAACTGCAACTTCTTACAAAGGCCTTTGTGACTCCAAAAAAAAAAAATCTTGATTTCAGCATGACTTTCAAACACAAAATCCATCATATTGGCAGCAGATGTGAGTACAAAATGGGTGTATTGAACAGTTCAGCTCTCCTCTGCAATACCTACAGCTCCTTTCTCTGAAGTGTATCAGAAAGTGCTTCAGAGCCCCTTAAAGAAAATCTTCCAACTTGGTTTGATTAATTGCGCAGTCGGAACACTCTTACAAGTCTAGTATTATATCTTAATTAATTGCTTAATGTTTCTTTTGCCTTGGGAAATTTGATTAACGGCCTTCAAATCAAGCATCTGGTCATACACAGAAGCAATCAC
Source organism: Daphoenositta chrysoptera (assembly GCA_013397915.1). NCBI lineage: Eukaryota > Metazoa > Chordata > Aves > Passeriformes > Daphoenositta > Daphoenositta chrysoptera. Next base: position 442,876 of record VZRO01005638.1, on the reverse strand, counting down.
TCCTGTAATGGAGTGCACAGGTCAGGAAGGCTGGGATGGGTGTGGGCAATGCACACACAGCACACCCTGCTGCTCTTGGCCCTGTTGGTCCAGCACTCAGTGTCCATTTCAGGGGATTTCCAGGAAAATATCTTCTTGTCCTTGATGCAGGCAGTCAGTGCTGTCCTTGTTTGCATGTGTAAATCAGTGTAACATTCAACAAAATATACCTTCACACTCAATTTTGCCTTTTAAGAGCTGGTACTACCTGCTCCCTCCAACAACCACAAGGAACAAACAATAAAACTCCTCATTCTTCAAGCTTGGCTGATCCCAGCCTTCTCTTAAGGATTTTCTGTCTCTACCATCCCGATTTCCTTTTCTTCAGCCAGCCATATCATTTCTATTATTTTTCAGCTGAGAAAGAGCCCTGAGCTCTCACAGAATGTCAGTAAAAATCCCTCTGCACCATTGCATGGGGCCCCAGAGCTCCTGCAGAGGGTGGTTTGGGTGACCCTGTGTGCCCACAGAGAATTGGCAATTCCACCCAAACAGACCCCTCAGGCAGCTGTGCCCCTCTTTTATACCTCCAGCTAAACAGGAGCCATTTCTATCCAGTGCATTCCCAAAGTTTATAGTAGTTTCCTCAGCTCAGCATGAGAATCCCACAGAAAATTCCCCCCTGAATATTGGGTGGGATCTGGCAGAACGCCAAGCCTGTGCAGTTTAAGTGTCCAGAAAGAGTTAGTGCAGCTCACAGTGGGACCATCGTGCTCAGGACAGCTCCCAGAACACTTTCAGGCTGTCAAAAGCAGTTTGTACCTCTAAACTGCAGCTCTAATTCCTGTAATTCTGAAGCATTTCTGCAGGACCACTTAAATGCTCAGTCTTTTTGCCAAGGAAGTATAAACAAAAATAGAACATAAAGTTGTAAAATTTTGTGTGTTCATTTAAACTCTGGCACCTTTGACAAAGTGCCTTGAATTAGGAATTCAGTTTTTATATTCTAGTTTATGAAATGGGATTTGAGGGTTAAGTATTGAGCTCTACTTTTCAAATTAAAAGTGATTTTAATAAATATCCCAGTCACTAAAACTTGCTCCTAATACCTCCAGGTGACTATGAAAAAACAAAAGGACTTTCAAACTCAGAGAAAGATGAAATAAAACCAAAATAAATTTTCTTCCCTTATATGTGTTATTGGATATCGTTCACAATTAACATCCATAAAATATTTTGAAATTAATATTTTGCTATAAATGACAGGCACATGGTACACTTATGTACAGCCTGCTGTGGTTAATAAATACCACGTGAGAGTCTGAGAAAACAACATGTTCTGCTACTGATTACTCTTGAGAATATTGTTATGCCTTCAGTTTCTGAAGGAATGGGTTGTTTGTTCCTGGAACTGTGATAAGGACAGAAACCAAAGATCAGTGCTTCCCTCACCAGCATCAATACAGTCTTGTCTTTTCCAGGCTAGACACTGAAAGGCATCACTCGCTTAATGGGTGGTTATCTGTGCCCCCCTGGTGCAAATATTTAATGATTTATAGTGATGCATTTCCAAAATACTCTTTCAGGCAGATTTGTGGGAGCTATTCTGGGTAGAGGAAGGCACCTTCATCTTCTAAGGCTGCAAATCTGAGAAAGTAGTCAACAAATGATAAAGATAAGGTCATATTTGGAATCCAGACAAAATGAAGAGTAAAAGGTACTGCCTAAGGTAATGGCTGTTAAGCTATTTAGAGTGCTTTCAATTGACAGTGCCCATTTTTTATCCTCCTGACTTGAAGAAGCCAAATGACAAAATACTCATTTGAGGTAGTCAGTGAGAAATCATGTCGGAGGCACTCAGGACAGAAAATTCCATTGTTTATTTTAGTCCAAATTAGATTGAAGGACGTCTGAGAGGTAAACAATCATCAAGATACATCCCATAATGGATATTCTACTTTGATTTATCTGTGGCATTCCCTGAACACTGGAAGAAAAGAAAAAAAAAACAGTTTGGAGATCTGTGGTAACATTTTAAAAAGCAAGAGAAGAAAGCAGCTATTCTTCCTGGCTCAGCAGCAGCAGAGCACTTTTTTAATCTAAATTCCTGTCTGGGGCCACTCTGATGCTGCAGGTTGGTCCAACTGGGAGCTGGAAGAGCCCACAGGACATCCCAGTTTGGCTCATCACTGTCCCAAAGGAGGCATACAACCCCAAAAACATCTCCTGCCAAAGTCCTTCAGTGTTTGGTTATTGTGTCACTGATGCCATCCCACACATTCCATCCAGTGCTGTTCACTAGATTTAAACTCGTGTGATATAAAAATCTTTAACAAGATTTGGGATTCCTCACTTCAGCCAGTAAAGGACTGGTATTATAAATATTGTGATAAATGAAAACAAAGAATTAAATTATGCCTCATAGCTGGGTGGACTTCCATGTTATTTAACTATCAAGACTATTAGTGAAACAGTACATTGTATGTAATATAAAAATGGAGCTTCTGAATGCCTTTTGAATTTCCTGCTGGTAATTTTTATTGTCAAAACTTCACATAATACAACTTTCCTTGAACAGCAGCAGAACGCAGCTTTTAACTGGAATTGTTGAGTATATATTTAGCAAAGGGTGAGTAGTAAATTATTCTGCTTATTTATTATTCAGATTAAGTCTTGCAGAAACATTTCCTATTCTATTAATTAATAATTTGAAAGCTACTCAATGCAGAAAGCTGTGAAGAGACAGCTTTTTTAAATTTGATTGTTTCATGTGCAGAATGTAAAATAAAATTGCAAAAGTGCACTTTTTTTTTCTGAGAAATAAACAAGTAGCCCTCCTACTCATCACTTCTGCTGCGCAGCTTCCCCAGCTATTCCTGCTTTGTCCTGGCTACCAACTCTTTACTGGAGCCAGACTAAAAATAATCTAAATAAATAACATGGAGTGGATCACATAATGTATCAAACTCCATCTACCTTCTTTTATATTTCTCCACTACCTGGCTGAAATACACGTGCAAAAGCTGGCAAATTACCTGACATTGCTGTAGTTACAACAGCCTAAGGGCATAAGGCAGGCAAGATTTATTGGGAGACATGATACCTTTTATTACATCAGGGGATGCAGCTGGGAAAAAGAGAAGCGAGGCTTTCAGAGACACAAAGCTCAGCTCTGAGTCTTTAGTCTTCATGCACATACATGCACAGAGGCCAAGCAGGCAGAGCTTAAAAAGCACAAAACACAGATCTGTGTGCAGAGCTGGTCTTTTTCTTTCCCGTTTTTCTGCAGAATTCCTGTATTTCAGAAACCTCTGAGATGGCAGTGCCACGTCAGATGGATTATAATCACTTCTGCGAGGACCAAGGTTCTTCAGCCCCCATGGGCAGTGCTGAGAATTAAAAGCTACAATCTGTCCAGCTCCCTCTGTTTGCCAGTTGTAATTAAATAGACCTTCACAATTTGTAGTTTCTCCACAATATTTTGCATCCAATGAAGGTTCTTTTAAAACTGGTTTATCAAAACATGTTTGCCTCTTATTTATAGCAAGACAGGATTTCCGTTTGTTTATTTTAGTACCCAGGAGCTCACGCTGGAGACTGATGTTTGAGATTGCAACAAACTGTTTGAAAATTGTAAACTGGCAGTCATTCCTGACATTAAGACAGATGCACCAGAAATACATTCTGCTCACTATTTTCTGACAGTATAAAAGGTACGTCAACTTATAAATAAAAGATTTAACCATGCTTGCAATTGCAAAATTTATGACTGCTCCTACAAGCGTGTGTGGTCCAGTGGAATTTAACTCCCTGAACCAATCTTTTACAAAAACATAATAAACTTGCTTCAGGCAGGAGAGATGGTTTTTTATTTATGAGCATATAGTTATATTACAAGCAGCTATGAAAGCGAAGAAAAAGGAAATCAGAACACGTGAAGCATCAGGACATTCCAAAATAGGTAAGCACAAATCTCAAAAAGAGGCTTTTAAAATTCAATTGAAGGACTATTCTATACTGGATGCCATTCAGAAAACTTGCTGTGTTTGTATAAAGAAAACATACCTTTACAATGCCAATACACTGCATAATTAAATAGTTTATAGCCATCCGCACTCCCTCCCATACCGTTTCTAGATGCATCATTCTCGTGAGCCCTTTATGTGAATACAAAAGCAAGGGAATGGTGTCGAGCTCAGCAAGTTGACAGAAGCTCTCTGACTTGGTTCTCAAGACACTGCAGGGCTGGGGGAAGCTGCAGCAGGGGAGCACCACAGACATTAAAGCCTCCTGAGCACACTGCACCACCTAAAACTGTTGAACTTGAGCCAAAAGGCAAATAAAACTGAAAGAGGTGCCAGATGGGAGTGTTTGCAAACTTTAGGCAGTTCTTTTCTTAAAAATACAATTCCATGCAACGATTGCTTACCCTGAAGCTCTAAACCCAGCACAAAGTGCATGCTGCTCTGTATTAAACCACTTTGTGACCTTTTTTCCACATGCATGTGAACCCCTCAAATCAGAGATCCATCAATGAGTACATAAATTCACGATACAGAACCGTATTTTCTGAATAACTAATCCCCAGTTAACTCCTGTAATCTGCAATGCCATACTGAAAGCAGAAGAATTCCATTCCCATGTCAGGCTTGACTGTGTCCTCAACTACGAGGCTGCAGAACCTCCCCCCCACTCCCAGTGCTGCTCGAAGTGAGTCCCATCTGATACAAGCAAAAGCAGAACTACAGCAGCCAGCCCATATGTCACAATCTGGGAAAAAAAGGGGAGTTTACAGCTATTCTGCAGCATCAAGGATACTGCTGCACAGAATAGAAGTACATCATACTCATCATTTACTTGTGTGTTTCTCACTGAGCATAAATTGGCACTTGCTACTGGGAGGAATCACCCTAGGTATTTCGGAGTAGATTAAAATTCCTTTCTAAGAATTAGTCTGTGCAAAAGTCCTGCTGGGCAACCTGATTTTTCCATGTGCATTTTTCCATTTTGCCTATATTCAGTGGGATTTTAGAGGATTGGAAATTTCTCATGGGATGGTGTTCATTGAAAATAGGTAATTGGGATGGCACAGCTTGTGAAGCTTTGGAGCAGTAAGAATAAAGGCAAATGTTCTGTTTGTACCACTAGCATTGTAAAATCTTTCCATGGCTTTTAAAGTTTATTAGCCCAGTTGTAGACAAAAAAAACTAGGTAATTAGGTAGGTAAAAAAGTCTCCCAAGTGTACAATTGCTTTCCCAACAACTACAACAGAAACAAGTCCCATAATAGCACTCAGTGGTCTGTGGCATCTTTCATCCAAGGTGTGTTTCACCTTCCATGTTTACGACTGAAACGCAGTAACTGTGAAAAACACAACTGCTTAATAATGCCAAGAAACCAGCTAATGTTTAGAGGGAGAAAGGAAAATGGGTTTCAACTCATTTTAGTCGGTGCCAGCTTCAAGAAGAAAGAAATTATCCAGAGTTCACTTTCAGCAGACCGTCCAGCTGGAGCCACATTCCAAGTTACAAAGCATGTGGTGGGATCTGTAATTACCACTTTACTGATCCACCAGTGTTATCCAAGAGCTCTCTCTTCCAATGCCATACCAGCCCTAACAGTTGTCACAAATACTTCAAGACAGCTTAGGTATGTGCACATCCTCATTTATAGTAACTGCCGTTATCCACATCCCTCTTTAGCCTGGATTTGGGGCCAGGTTTGTGCCCTAACTCCCAGCCCGCCTCAGCAAATGCACTGAATGGCCTCACAACAGTCTGCTCAGGACAGAGCCAGCGTGACAAACACAACAAAAGTCCATTTTTCTGTGCAATGAATGGGTTTGAAGAGGCAGGGCTCTCAGAAACTGTTCCTGTTTCCATTTCAAAGTCAGGTTAACTTAATTTGTGGATGGTTTCAGTCTCTTTGCACATTAGAGCAGAACAAAAGAGAAACAACAAAACCCATGACCAGTAGCAACTGAGAAGCCACAACACTGGAGGCCCAGTGCCTCTCAGCTCTGTCTTGGGATGAGCACCTGCCCATCCTGAACTGAAACAGCTGCTGAGGGGCAGGACCTTGCTGGGCCAAGGCTTCGATCTCACATTCAGGTCACACACGCAGCATAAACCATCGCTAAAAACTCCATGTCCCTTGGCTGTCTATGCAAGAATTTGCTGTAATCCTGTTTAACTGCTGACAGTGCCTGGATCACATTCCTATTTTTTTACACTTGGCAGAACTCTCTGCATGCATTACAATATACAGAGGGCACAGGTTTGGCCATCTGGCCGTAGATGTCAAACTGAGACAGTTTCCAGTGGCAGCATCTGGTTGTTCCACAAAAAGCAGTGTGTTTGCAGCTTTGGGCCTGTTACTTGGTAGGGCTGCAGATGCATTATCTGGGCTGCCAGGTCTCCTTGCATTGCTTTCTTACGAGTCTTTAACTCACTAGGGTTTTTTTCTGTTTATAAGACTCTGGACGAGCATATTTATTTTATAAAGGTTTAATAAAGAGCCGTGTGAAACATACACCAACAGGAATTACGTCGTCCTGCATGGAGGCAGGAAAAGGCAGGCTGAGAGCCTAATCTATAGTAACAGGCCATGGCACATCCTCAGCTGTGTGGCAACAATGCCCCTTAGGAGCTGAGAACAATACATGTAGCAAAAGGTAGCACAAAAGGATATCATTCAGACAGGTTACAAAGCTGTCTACGCCTTTCAATACCTGGCACGTGCCAAACATGGAGCAAATTCTAGTATTTCCTTAAGAGGCATTTCCAGCAAGAGAAAACATGAAGCCTGGAATTAAAGATTGAAGTGTCTCTCTGTAAAATCTCTTCAGAAACACCCCACAGGATTTCTTCCTACATCCTGTGCCATTTCATTCAGTGTGACATTAATAAATGACAGATGTACTTTAGAGTTTAAAGGACCAGCAACTAGACTGTAATGAAGACCAGGAAGAAAGTCAAAAAAAATAACCTTGTGGTCAAATCTGATGTGTCACTTTTATGCCATGTGAGGCAGTGACATCTTTTTAAATCACCTTTCAGACAGAGACACATAGATAATTTTTTCAGAGGATTTAAAAGAATATATGTAATACCTGTACGTGTATTAGAATATACATAATACCTGTACACGTATTAGCACTAACACACCCCAAAATTCATGTCCTAAGATGAACACAGCCCAAAATTCACCTGTTAACACTATCAGACACAAATTCGCTGCTAACTCTGCCATGGCAGCACAGCGGGACTGCAGGGATTGCTTCCCAGGGACTATTCTCCAAATCAGCCCAACTGTGTTCCTGGGCCCAGGACCATGACAATTCCACAGGGACTGTACAGTCCTTCTGCCAGGGGCAGGAGAGCCCAGAGCAGAGAGTGAGTTCGTGGCACAACGTGTGGATGTGATACTCACGTGTCATGTGCAGAAAAGGGAATGATATCTCGCTATTATACCAGCAGGCCTAAAAGATGCAGCAGTGTGCTGGCTCCCAAGTGTCAGGAATAAATATGTCCCATTGGAGAACTAGGCTGATTCAAGTGCAGAAAAGATATCTCCCCCATGTACAGATGCTGCTTGTCCTCTGTTGCAGAGAATCACAGCAGGAATTTTATGTTTGAACATATGGACGAGTTAGTCATGCCCTATCTACTCGGAGAAACAAACAGAGCCAGGTTGGATAGCTTGCAGGGCAGAACAGCTTTTCTTTTTTTTCCTATAACCCAGTAAAAGGCCACAATGGTGGCACTGAATTTCTATTTTAATCAGTTAACAGAAACAGTTTCTGATTGTCTGGCCAGCTGAGGGCTAGGGAGATGGAAAATTTTACCATATATTATCTATTGCTGAATGGATCCGGTCCTTTCCAGCCTTTCTCCTAAGACAAGTGTTTTGCTTTATTACTAAGAAAGCACTCTATAAGTTGCATATTTTTACGACAAGACTGAAATGTTTTCAGCAGAAACTCACATTTTAAACCATGCAAATTCAGTGTGCACTGAGCCCTGACAGGTCAAAGGGAACAGATCAAATCCACTGGATACAGCACTGGGAAATGTTGTACACTGTGCACAGAAATGTGTGACCTTTTTCCTGGATGGAGATAATTAATTTTGGAGATACAACAAAGCTTGGGGAATGGATTCAGTATAACAATGGTAGCACTGCTAAACAACAAGCTGACTTCTAAAGAAGAATTAAAGAAATGGTTATCTATTATTCATGACAGCTTAACTTGTTTATATCCTTTCGAGGCAACATAGTGCATCTGCTTTATTATTCATCATAAACTGGCACTAGGACCGTTCCAGCTGATACACTGACTTTCAAATGTGACAGTGCTAACCTTAGAGAGAGCACACAGGCCACAAAATCCATTTCTTGCATATGTGTCATGCCTGGAGTTCACTCTGTTTGTTTGGAAGAGACTCTCTCTAATCTGGAGTCTTCTGTGAATGTCTTATTTTCTATTCACTGTCAGAGATTGGGTGCAGCATAATATGAAGCATACACTGAATGAAAATATGAAAGTGTTGTGACATGATGGGGCTTTGAAAAAATGTCAATTTGAGAAGCTGTACAGCTGACTGCTCTGCAGGTCCAATGGACCACCCTTTCCTGACCTGCAGCTTGTCTGTCAGGAGATTTCTCTGAACTAATGTTTAGATTAATGTGCCTCAAAAAATCATGCACTCTTCTTCTGTACTTTTTTTTGTGCTTTTTAGCACACATGCCCCTTCTTTGCACTATAATTACTAGGTTTATTTTGCTTAGATTCTCTGGCAGGCATCAAGGATAATTTTGAGATCATAAATTGGCTGGCAGAAATAAAAGTTGGAAATAAAAAAGATTGAAGTGCTGAAATTTACTTTTGGGACCAGGCAATCTATACCTGTAGATCTCCATTTAAAGTCAGACTATGTCTCTTTTGCTCAGTTCCTGAATGCAATTTTTAATTTTGAATTCGTCCAGAGAAGTATTCTTGAACAGTGTAAAAATTTAACCAATTTTTCCAGAAGCAGAAATGTCAAGACTCCCGTGTAGAAAACTGAGAACACAACAGGCCTTGTTAATCTTACCTTCAGACCAGGATTTGGGTGATAGCAAGGAGATATAAATAGCAAGAAACAGTCACAGGTATTTTCTTGTTTTGTCATATTTTGATCTTTCTTTAAAAGTTTTTTTAAAAGAACATCTTGTTTTTAAGCATGACTCTGGAGTTCAGGCTTGGCCCGTCTTCCTTTATAGGATTCATTTTTACTGGTAATGTGAAAAAAACCCAGCACAACGAATTTCAACCACCCTCATCAATTCCTGCATGGCCCCTTCAGGGCCTTTTCTGTCCTAGTTCCCCCAGTTCACAGACGTTTTCCTATCTTTTATGTTTTGGGTAGATTTAATTGGACACTTGATAGCACAACTCCATTCTACTCAGCTCAAGTTTGTGGCACCACAACCATCACCGAAATCTCTGAACGTGTCATCAGCAGCCACTTGGAAATTCAGTGCAGGATCAGAGCTTTAGTTTTAAACAACAGAACCAGAGAGTCCTGACCTCGCTGCTGCAGTCCCACATCACCCTGCTACAAACTCTCTTCATACCTGCCACCGATCCACGAGCATTTGCATTATTCATCATCACTAAACACATTTCTTCCACCAGCTGGTGGCATTTAGTCAGCTCAGAGGGAGAGTTACTTGCTAGGTTTTAACAGCTTTCCCAGGTACGTACAGAGCCCTTCTTGGTTCTTTGCAACGCTTAAGCACAGGTTATGAATTCATTTCTCCAGTGCAACAATAAATGAAACAACACTATATGATGAAATGTTACCATGTCAGTGTCTACCACCCCAAAAGAAAAGAAAGCAACACAAATAAGCAATAAAAAACCTGTAAACATAACATGTTAGGCATTTGAAATCCAGAAAGTATCTTTTCAGAAGTCATGCCTCACACCGAAAAGGCCTGTTTAAAAAATAAACATAACCAAAAAAACCACAACAGGCATTCTCAACTGAAATTACTTGGGCAATTGTCATAATCATTTCCTGTAAATACTCTGAATTTAAAGCAATGTCATTTTCACTACTGCACTCCTGTGAATAGGTTTAATGAACATGAACATTCAAGCAAAACGAATTTTAGCGACAATATTCATGAGCGGATTCCACACTGGAAAACAAGCCAAAAGCAGCGAAAATTCTAATATTGGTTTATATTGAATTGTGCAATTAAACTTTGTTTAGTTTTAGGGTTGTACAAATCTAAGTTTCAAGCTACCAGGAATTGTCTTTGATCAACAGAATATGTAATTCTGAGTTTGGCAACAAACCAACAAACAGACCATTCAAAATAGCTGCACGTGGTTGATTTTTATGTCAGACTATTCCATGATCCCTGTCCAGATGAAGTTCTCTGGATTATTTTGGTACTTATAGGGGGCTTATAGAAAAGATGGGAACAAGCTTTTTAGTGGGGCCTGTAGCAATAGGACAAGGGACAATGGTTTTAAATTAAAAGAGGGTAGATTCAGACCAGATATAGGACATAATTTTTTTTACATTGAGGGTGATGAAAGACTGGCACAGGTTACCCAGAGATGTGGTGGATGCCCCATCCCTGGAAACACTCAAGACCAGGTTGGATGGGGCTCTGAGCAACCTGCTCTGGTTGAGGATGTCCCTGCTCATTCCAGGGGGAGTTCACTGGAGGAGCTTTAAAAGTCCCTTCCAACACAAAGTATTCCATGATTCTACAGTTTAACTAACTCCAACTAATCTACACAAATAAAATGCATGTTTATTTCGTCTTTATGATTTTGATGCCATGACGATTTCTTGCTTTTTCTTTTATATACCTTTTTACATAGTTTTTATGTATCTTTAGTGTTTTTAGCATGCATACTTGTAATTCTTTAAGCTCAATAATTTAGCATAGTTCTAATATTCTGTTAAGCCAGGAGACCAAACATCCTGGAGACCTCGTGGTTGGAGGCTAAAAAGCCCTGGAAACCAAGGTCTTCTTTAAAACACACCTTGTAAACTAAGATAGGCTCATACAGGGGGGAATTCTTCCAGATGGGGAGATATCACAAGTCTCTCATTGGAGAATCTTTGATAGATATGTTAATTTGTAAGGTCTATCAATTGTATACATGACCTATCGTGGGTGTGCATTTGGGCAGATTCCACCTTGGCAAAGTGGTGCACCTTAAAGATCCTTAAATAAACACCGAGGTAAAAACCCATTTTCCCTTAACGATGTCTGGCTCTTAATTTTAAAACCAGAGGAAGGCAACAATTTCATTTGTAGAGCCAGTCCTGATGAGATGACTCCTTTTTCCTGCAGGTGCTGGGCATCCCGGGCTCCGGCCGATTCCGGGGATCTCTGGCATTCCCAGTTTCAGGGGGCACAGACCCCAAACACGGCGAGCTCAGCCCTGCAGCAGCGCGTCCCTAAAGCCTGGAAGCAGCTTTCCCTTGCTCTGGCTCCCTGTCATCCTGCACCATTGTCTTGGGGTGACTTTATGATGTGTATCCCCTATCACCACTCCATGCCCAGAAGANCCCACCGGCCCAGCTCTGAGGAGGAGAGAGGCCACACCCAGAGAAGGACTCTGAAATCTGCCCTGGTTTCTCTCCACAGCGAGGGATTTTATTATTTAGCATTATTATCCTTTTCTCTGTGTGTTTGTTAAATAAATAGTTTTTATCTCTTACACTTTCCTTCGAGGAAATTCTTTTCTTTTCCCTAACCTGTTGGGGGGGGGAAGGGGTGGTGGTATCCCGCCTTTCCCTCGGAGGATATTTCTCCTTTAAATTTGGCCAAAACCAGCTCAACCATCCGAACCACACTTCCCTCGGCGTGGTTCTCCTTCAGAGAGCCTTGGAATTGCGCGTTTCAGCCGAGTTTGCCTTCCAATTCCCAGAGCTTGGGAGCCGCCTAGTGGAGCCCTCTGTCCCAATCCCAAAATTCTGCCAAACCTCCTTATCGCTGCATTCCTGACTGATATCACCGCCAACACTGTTTTTACAGCTGAGCACCACATAAGGACTTCAATTGGATTTCATATGTTTGTATTTTTTACAGAAATGTGAGTCACTTTCTAAGGTATAAAACGGAGGGTGGTTAAAAAGAAAAAGGCGGTGGCAGAATTGGGAGTAAGTGTTGATTTCCCACTATGACAAAGGTCTTTCTAACCTCACAGATCTCGGCATTAGACTAGTGGCCAGTAGTAACAAAGAACTTGGTTCTGCTAACCCAAGTCTTAACAAAATTATAAAATACAGAAGTAGACAGTGATACTCTGTATATTATTAATATAAAATATCAGTCTGATTCACCAGCATCAAAACCTACCAAAACAGGCAGCTGTGAACTACACAAAATTGCAGTCACAAACAAAATCCCACATGAGCACACGAGCCCTGGGATATCACTGATGCATCAGGCTGAGCAGCAATTATTCTGATGCAGGTGTGCATAAAATCAATAGAAAGCTCTAAATCAGACTCTGATGTTTCCTTTTCATCTATTATTGCTTTGCATGCTGAGGTTAATTAAAGATGAAAAACATAATTAACCTTGTTTCAAACCAGTGTGTACTTCAGGAGTAAAATCTGGTGTATCTGTGCATTACTGGGATCTCGGTGACAGGAGTGTCACTTGCTTTCAGGGCTGTGTTAACACAGGGCACTGCAACAGGACAGCATCCGTGGCTCAGGAAAAGCCAAGCAAGAAGGGTGAGGGAGCCTGGGAGTCAGGGATCTTCCCAAAGCTCCGAAAGAAAAATGTCTTGTGATTCCTGTGAGGAACTGAGACACCAGAGTGGGACTGGAGGAGACACTGAGGGAGCCCTGGAACAAGGAGCTCTGGCAGTGACGTGGAAGAGTTGGAGATCCGTGACACCTGAGAGAGGCTCGTCTCAGACAAGGCAGGGAAGGGCCTTCATCACCAACCTCGAGGTCTCCAGGCTGAGGCCCCATCTCAGGAGAGATGAGATTTCTCCATCATGAGAGTGATGGACAAAAGTGTTACTGGGAAGAAGGGAACTTAGAGTTTACACACGTTCCCCTTGACAGTAACACTTTTTGCAGGCACCACAGAGCGCTGCAAATTGCTGCAAAGAGCCTGATTTATTGTGGCACTTCTCTAGTTTTGCCACCTGAAATGACAGAAAGAAACTGATTTATAGAAAATCCAAAACCAAACTACCAAACATAGAATGTAATCATATGAGTGAAATAATATCTGAAAGAAATGTCATTTCCCCCCCAAATCAAGTATACACTCTGAACTGATTTCAACATTTCTTTTAAAACACATAAAACTCCATCCAGCATCTGAAATCGAAACCACAAACACAGATGGAGCTGAAAATGCCTATGTTTCATTTGAAAATATCTAACAGCTGTCAAAACAGACACCAAATGGTAAAAAGGTAGAATAAATGCAGCAAAGAAGCAGCATTGACAAGAAAAGAATAACATCTCAGCCAGAGAGAGGACAAGAACAGTGAAAAGGCCTATTCACCTGCATTAATACACTTGTTTCCTTTTAGATCTTTGAGAGGTCTCTCAAATCAAGGGAGTAATGGTCATGAGAAAAAGAGTTCCTTGAGTTAAAAACAGACTTTTTGCTCTGTTAGTGTGTAACATCCTGTGCATTGAGACCAATATGTCAGCAATCCTACTTTAAATCACCATCAGATAGATATATACTTACTTATTTGTTTATTATACAGATAATATGTAGCTGGAAAAAGACCCCATTTCTGTATATACCTAGGCTGAACAGAAGTGGAAAATACACAACAACCAAAGCAAAATAAATTTAAAAAACCAAAAAAGCTCAGGACTGAACAGGATGCTGTGCCATGCCTTCCCAGAATGGTGCATTTGACATGGACCATCATTGCCATTTACCAAGAGATCATGGTTTAATAACCATGGGAATGCCTCATTAAGAGAAATCCTTGGAAGCTTCTGGTCTTCCAGCTGCTGGTGATTCCAAGAAATCATTGAGCAACTTCACAAAATCTAGCCCCATATACAGCATGTTCAAGCTTATCCAGGGTGTACAGCAGTTCAAGGTATTTTACCTTTTAGATCATTTTCCCTGTCTTAAGATGAAGGAAAGAAATTCACTATATATCTATGTCTTGACTTTTAAATATGCTTTCTTGAAATTAAGTTCATAATTTTGAATTCTTCAGGATAGCCTTTATCTCCCAATCATTACCTGTGACAGATGTACGAGACTCAGAGAACAGCTCTGAAGGATTCCAGGTTCACCTTGGAGGTTAGAAAAGGGAATTTTTTCCTATGTTGATCTTCCCCGGTGTTGCAGCTGATTATTTTGTGGAAAAGAAGACAGCACATGATGTTCAGATGTTCCACAGGACAGAATCAAGGAAGAATACAGACTTCCTGAGGTGTCTGCTCTCAGTGCAAGCTCTCTGTCCCCTCAAGCAGGGGCTCTGGAGTAAAGTGAAATGTCACTGGAGTGAAGAATCAAGTATTAACCTCTCTGTGCATCACTGACTTTGCCTGTAAAGAGGAGCTGGCAAATTGCATGAACCTCTTAGGGTAAAGCAGTACTGAAATACAGAATACTCATCTGTGCACTTGGGTGGAATTTGCCTGCAAAGCACACATAGCTACCATGCAAAAATCAAACACGTGGAGGAAAAACTCTGCCTGCTGTGACACACACTCTTGAATTCTGCAATCATTCACATGCTTACACATGAGGCAGTTAGAAAGAAAAAGAAAGCTTGGTAAATGTGAAGAGGAAAAAAAACTGTAGAAAAAGGGAAATAAAAGGAAAATGGAGGGGGAAAAAATTGAAGAGGTGGAGAATTCTGAGAAACAGAGGCGTCCAGCTTGGCTTCAGACACAAAGGGAGCTTTCTAAGCTCCTAACACATGGTTTTCTAGCAAATACAGTGTTAGTATGGCCATGATTTTTTCCAAACAAGTCATTCAGTCAGGGAAATGATGAAATCAAATAAATAGAAACTGCCTCAAATGCAGAAGACTCATATAAGCTAATTTAAATTAATTTTTAAGTCAGACAAAATAGAATTATTATTCCAGAAGGAGATGTCTGTCATGGACTCCACTAAACTGACACAGAGCCGTCTTAAGGATATTGATTTTTAGCTGAAAAAAGTACTGTCAAGAGAAAAAGGAGAAGGAAGGTTTTTTTTAAATAATTTTATCTATGGTTTCCAGTCCTGCTATAAATAGGCTGAGTAGTGGAAGTGAAATCAATTGCTTTAGATGATTTTACAGCCACAGACATGAAGCATCAGACCCCCCTGTGAAGGGCTGGCCTGTGTTCCAGTGACTGTGAACCCACTCTGACTTGCACCCAGCACATACTGCAGGGTTGGTCACACGGGAAAGCAGATGGGAGGAGAAAGGAGGAGAAAATAAATTACTTTTATTTGTATTTAATAAAATTTGGCCTACAGGCTCGATGTGAGTCAGTGCTGAACATCTGGGTTTGATCATAGGATCACAAACTGAGAAGTAGTCATCTGGCTCCTAGAAATAAACACATTCAGTCCCTCTGCCACAACATTACTTTCTTAATGATGAAATGCAACAGCCATTTTAAGTCCTTTTAATATTTTCAGCCACAGTATTTTTAACTTTTTAGTAATCTTTAGTATTATTTTTTCACATCAGATGTCGGTAAATTGAATTTGACCTTGGACTGGCAGCATTTGGGATTGCCCACAGAACTGGTTCACCACTTTCCTTCAAAATTTTCTGGTACAATGGCAGTCTTACAAGTCCATTTTTTGCTAATGCCATTCCTCATGAGCATCATGGGAGCAGCCCAGCACTCGATGCAGGATGCAGCCCTGCTGAGCTACATTGACCAGCGTTTCCTGTCTCTGGAGGTACGTGCCTGATTAATCCTTCTGCAGCTCTACCTAACTGCAAAGAGCCTTAAAAATGTGTGGATGTTCTGAGCCCAGGACAGTCTGTATGATGTACCAAATCAGGAGGGTAAATTTCCAGCTTTTTCCAATGAATGAGTAAAATTGTTGCATAAACTTTAACCCTAATGATCCCTACTTACCACATAATTTGTTGCAGGATATAATTCCATAATGTTATGTTTTTATTCTGTTATCACTTGTATTTTTTTATGACACCAGTTAATTTAGCTAAAAATGCAAAAAATTAAATACTACTGTCACAGTCCATCCTAAGGAATTGTATAAACCTATTGTAAGCAGTAGAAATGCTGTCAAGTATTTATTAGCAAGGAGATAGAAATTTATCAGCTATTTTTCCTGTGTACAGATATCCCCGCCTGGAAGGGTAGTTTAAGATGCATTTATGCAAACCAGCAGTGTATCTGCACTTTAAATAAACCGTTAATATCTGGGAGACTGAAATGCAGACCTTTCAATTCCTTGAATTCCTTTCAATTACTTATATAAGTGTAGCAGTTCTGGCTTCTTTTTTTACAGTAAAAAGTTACCAGTACTGCCAAACGCTTCTTCAGTATTGGTGTGTTATAATCATACATTGTTTATCTTAAATTATTGATGTGTCCCTGGCTCCTGACTTGCATCAGCAAACTTTTAGAGAAGCTCTGACTTGCCTGATCTCATGTCCCTTTTTCTACAAAGCCCTCATTAGTCTTATCGTCTCAACACAGAAGGAACAGAAGGATTAGTCTGATAGTCTCTTTCCATTTTGTAGACTGAGATTTACATTTTCTTTGCCACTCGAGGAGTAACTTCACCTGGCAATTTCTATTCCTTTGGCACTCATTAAAAACGAGGTAACTCCACCTGTGGCATTTGGTGCAAGGGGCACAAAAAAAGGAACAGGACAAAGGGGGAGACAGATACTGAAGACAGCACTTGAAAGCATTTAAAATAAAGGTTTTATAGAAAGTAATTAAGCAACTTCCTGGGGACTTATGGTCTGGTATAAATGGGGGAGAGAGGAGGTAGCACATAGAAACCACAGCTCTCAAAACAAACCAACCACCACCACCAGGTTTACATGGAACACCAATCATTCAGAAAAATCAGACATTCCCACCTTAAAAAAAACCACCTGGAGTCTGTGCATGAAGCACCAAATCAGAACACCCAGTCTAGCAATTAGACCCACTGTGATTGGGTGTCTGGCCTAAAAGATCCACTCACGTTCCTCATCTTCCCCAAGTGGCAGCTGGGCTACTATTTTCAGGACACCTATGAAGCAGCTGCATTGCAACAGAGAAACCACATTACTTACCTTTGAAAAAACTGATAATTTGAATTTAGGTGTAAAGAAACAGTTTTTTCGGCTTTGTTTGTTTGGGTTTTTTTGGTTGGTTGATTTTTGTTGTCAGTTTGGGTTGTGGTTTTTTTGGGTTTTTTTTAATATAGCCAGTAATTTCAGAAAAGAAAAGAAAAAAAAGAAACAACCCAAAACTTCCTCAAATACAGCATTTCAATATTTTCATTTTCACCTTTTAATGGGTGAAAAATAGCCACTCTAGATTCTGCCTTGATCAGAAGAGGTGTATTCATGTGAAATGTTCATGGCTATAGATTTCCTGCAGAAAACTCTTCAAGACTGCTTCACCAGTGGTCCTACAGGAAGAGTTCCAAAAGGTTTCTAGAAATCAAGTCATCAGAGATCATGAGCCCTTTAAGTATCTCTGTCTGCTTCCACCAGAGCACTTTTCCTTCTCTAGGCAGCAAAAGAAAGTATCTGGCTATCAGTAACCATGCCAAGGAAAAAAACGTGGGTTTTTGTCCAGACCTGTGAGTTTGGAGTCAGTCTCAGATGCTCTCCTCACACAGATACCAGCAGCAGCCCATGGTGTTGGAATAGATGGGTGCAGGGGGACTGGGAAATAGGGAACAGCCTGCTTTTTAAAGTAATCATGAGCAAGGATGTAATTTACACAGAATATCCACGTCTACCCATGTGTTTTCTTCCTGTGTTCTAACCCAAGAAGAGGCTGGAGAAATGCAACCAAGACGTGCTGGAATACGTGGATGAATTCCGAGACTTTTCCCAGACGGTGCTGTCCCGCCTGGCGGGGCTGAGCACTGAAAAAGCTGAGGTTAAGAGTGAAGTGGAGAATTTGCTGTCGAGGATTGATCACGCCCAGAGGGACATTGATTATTTTGGATCTGTCACAGATTCCAACGCTTGCATAGAAGTGCACGAAGACCTGGTGAAACAGCAGCTGCTTGAAGAGGAGGAAGAAAAAAAGAGACTTAAACTCATGCTTAATGCAAGTAAGAGCAGTTTATTTTTCAGAATTTTGGTGTGAACAAGCCAGGCCGCGACCACATGTGTGCATGCTGATACAGGGATAACAGATTTCCATCTGCTGTGTGAATACCACAGATAATTGCAAGGGGGATTGGGATGTGTAAATACTAGATTTATAAAAATTATGTATATGCAAAAAAGGTATAGGAGAGGGAGGGAGAAAAATACAATTCAAATATTTACTTTGCAGAAATTCTACTGCATATCAAATAAATTTCTTTGGAAGTTGCTTTTTATTATAAAGTAAGGTAAAATCCTCTGAAGGTGTGCTCTTGCAAAGTCCCAGAAAAATCCATTTCTGAGTACTGCAGCTGTACTAAGGAACTAATGGTGGTCTTTGCTTTTTGGATTGGGTAGGGTCAAAACCTCCACTCAAAAGAAAATTCAAGAGTCAATAAAAATACTTAATTCACTTCTACAAATTGCATTTGCTTTATTGGCCTGCTCTGTCATTCTTCTTGCCCCTCCTTTTACTTTATCAAGGGAGCACAGAGGTTTGTCCATAAGCAAAGCTCAGCTCTGATTTGAAAATTAGGGGTTATGGTACCCAGCATGAAGAATATATGCACAATCTATAATTTTTTTAAAAACAAGTGACATTTTATCATTATCTTTACCTTTAAAACTGTAGGTGTGGGTGTAAATTATGTATTATAGATATATTTAAAGTAGTCTGCTTTCATAATAGTAAGAAATGAAAAATAAATAATAAGAAATATAAACTGTTATTTTTTAAAAAGCCAGGTGAAATAACTTTAGCACTATCAATTATACAATTCCACTGACTTCAGCAGAGTCAGGCTGATTTAATTTTACACATAAGTTTACAATTTCTTCCTTGAACTTTTCTAGCAAATCAGTATTAAGGCAGATGCTTACAGAAGCAATCACCTATTCTGCTTCTGAGCTCTCCTCATACTCCACAATTCAGTGCTCTGAATATCAATAGTTCTGTTTTCCATTTAGAGAACTTTGTAACATTAGGCATTTTTTTCAGAGAGGCAAAAAATTGAGGATTTTTAAATTGATTGTGGTTGGGCACTTTGAAAATTGTATCTTTCTGAGAGTTTCAGTAGGGGAAAAATTACTTTCCATTTCCCTTTGTTGGAAATTATTACTTTAAACTTTATTGTAGCAGTTCATAATAACTTTATTTTCAATTTTTTCTCTCTTGCCAGTATTAGTCAGATGTTCTCCCATTGAATTTGATGACAAAAGTAGTCCCTGTGTAGATTTTACAGCACTTAGAAAAACTAGGAAGACCTTCAATTCTAGCAACTAGCAGATCTGCTTCTATGCTGTCATGTCTTAACCAGAATCTCTGATTACTTTTGCTGAGTCACTTCAATAATCTAGCAGAAAGGAGGTTTTTTAAGTCCAGCTTTGTTACTGGGTTTGGCTCAAGTTCACACAGAAAATAACAATCAAGCAGAATCACTGCTTTTACCTGCAGTCGCTGCTGCCTCATCCTGCTTTGGGTAGAAAAGGTGACATTGTCTTCTGCACATTTTGGGTTATGATAGGAAACTGTGGGCTTTGAAGGGATCATTGCAGAGAATGTGGAAAAATATTGGTTATTTTTTTATTAACTGTGAATTTCTCAGTCTTCCTCCAAGCTGTTATAAAAACCAAGGAGAGTTAAAAATCTTCTCTGAAGAAGAGGGACACTGTCCACAGATTTCAGACAATAATCTGGTTATTTTCCCTGCAGAAGAAGATGCTGCTAAGGCTGCCCAGGGTTTTTGATTCAGCAGCTTTAATTTTTTTTTTTAATCCATCTAATCAATAAATGTTAGATTTGAGAAAGCTTGCTCAGGGAAGGCACTTCCAGAGTGAGGACTCTCAGGAAGAAAAAATCCATGCTGTAGCAGCAATATCCAACAGCTTTGATTAGAGGGTATCAGCACACACAAATGACATAAAGATTGCTTTCTACAGGCAACTGGAATCTTGCCACTGACTTCAATAGGTTCATATCAGGCCAAAAAGGGGGGCTGGTCTTGCTTTCTCCATTTCATCTGCTGCCAGAACTTCCTGCCTTAGAGCTTTGTTTGTCCTGTTTACTGAAATGGCTGCTCTCCACTGAAAGCAATTCTTTAAACTTCAAATGCTGCGCCTCGTAATTTATGAGTGCCTTTGGTAAACAAGCTTGTTAATGTGCTTTGCAATAGTTTTTACTGGAAAGGATGCTGCTTGATAAAGATCTTCGAGTCTGAATGCCTGAGTCCTCACGGGCTTGGTGCTCTCTGGTCTGAACATCCCTGCAGAGTGCACACAAAATGTAATGAAGCCAAAGCTGTGGCTCGCTCTCTGCTGATGCCAGTTTTAACCCTAGAGTGAGGTAAAATAATAAACCATGGCTGGTTCCACCAGCCATGCTCCTGGCACGGGAGCTGGTAGCACAGACATCACAGCAGCTCCTTCAAAGGCCACCTTAGTGCATGCACACCCCTGGTTGTGTGATCTATATTTTGCTCCAGTTCCTTTGTGTGGAGGTGTTGGGAAAGGTGATGGGAAGATAGCCCAGTGTTTTGGCTTTCTGTTATGCTGATCTATTTTTGTTTCTATTTATACTATGAATGCATAAAAAAGAGGCTACCTGAGGATAAGACCAGTCCTGAAACAAAAATACTATACATGTGACCTATCAGGGTAATGGACTTTAATTCGTATGCCTCCAACAAGAAATAAATTTGATTATTTTACTGCATTGATCTAAACCAGAAGTCAGTTCTCTGAAGTAGAAATTATAGCTCTGTAAATGGATCATCAAGAATAATCACAAAATCACTAACTGTGCTCTTGGTCTCCTCTCAGGCACACAAATATCCAAACCCCTTTTGGATAATGCTGGTGTAATAGAACAGAATCCAATACTCTATATGTAGATGAAGGTAACACAGTTTTCTTAGCAGGAATATATCATATAAAACTATTTTCAGCACTACTTACCAGAGCCACGCTGCTGACACCTTTACTGATATATTGATTCTGGCCTTAGACATGAATTAAAAGGAAACTAAGTAATCCAAAGAAAGGAAACTAGAAAATTTACAGATACTCTAATTTTTTTTTTTTTGTCTTTGGGTGTTTCTTGCAGGTTGTGACCACATGCTTGCAGGTATTAGGTCCCTAAAGGTAGTTAAGAAGACTGGAGGAAAGCATGGCTCTTGGATGAAAGATCCTGGGAAAAAGCACGCAAAGATTTATTTATTAAGTGGCTCTGTAAATAATGTGATTTTGGAATTTGCAAATATCATGACTTTCATGGAGAACAATCACACACTGAAGGCTCGTAGAGTCTTCTTGCCAGTGCCCTGGGAAGGAACTGGCCACGTCATCTATCAGGGTTTCCTCTTCTACCACAGATACGGCTCCTTAAATGAGATCATCAAATTCAATATCCTGAGAAGAAACGTAGCTGACCAAATGCTGCTGCCAGGGGCTGGAAGGATCCCTGCCTACCAGCTCTCTCCACAGACAAAAATAGACCTGGCTGTTGACGAGCAGGGGCTGTGGGCACTCCATGCAGAGCCAGAGACTGGGGGCAACATCGTCATCACCAAAATCAACCACGTAACCATGGCCGTGGAGCACTCCTGGGACAGCCCCTGCAGCAGCAGGGATGCTGAGGCAGCTTTCATGGCCTGCAACACGCTCCACGTGGTCTACAACTCTCCCTCTGGAGGCACCTCCCGCATCCAGTGCGTTTACGATGTTTTGGATGCCCTAAATACTTACATAAACCCAGGGCTGCACTTCCCGAGGCGCCAGGGCAGCCATTCCGCCGTACACTACAATCCTAAAGAACAGCAGCTCTTTGCTTGGGGTGATGGATCCCAGATCATTTACAAGCTCCACACAGAGCAAAAGGTTTAGAGTCTCTAACAGCTTTTCAAATAGAGTTAAAAGCCACCAGTCCCAGGTCAACATAGCCATTAATGTGTATTAAAATTCCGTTGTTCCCATCTGTTACAACTTTCATCTCTTTTACATAACTTAAGGGTTACCTACCCCAGTAATCTGAAATTAATGTCCAATAAAAATAGGTGAACACTCCATGAATATAAATTACATGATGACTAAATACCACACATTTACAACCCTCTCACACACACAAATTAGTCTTAAAGTCTAAGGTTAATTAAAAAAACCCCAAAACCCATTTCTAAGTTCTCTTCCTGTTGAAACTGTTTTCTGCTTCAATGCAATGAAAATCAAATCAGAAATCCTTCCTGTCCAAAACGCAGTCTGACAACCTTCACAACTCTGAAGATCGCTGTAGAAAGCCTTCTAGCAAGCAATATAAAATCACATGCTTCCAGAGAAATTAGATATAAATTTTAACAGGAGAGGTTTATTATACCACAAAGCACAGGAATATAGAACCCCACAAACATGGTTTGTATTTAACATAAAACTCTCGTACATCACATCAAGGCTACGCCTAATCATTGAACTTCTAGAGCATTTCCATGAAAATTCCACATTTCTTATCAATGTAGCTGTACAGACCACTGTTGATCCTGCCAGTACATTAGCTGCAGCCAAATATTCACTTTTATCAGCTTCAAGTTGTCACTTCTCACTATTTTTTGAGCGTATCACTGTTTGTGTGTCAGAAGGAATGTTCCTAGGTGAACTGTTCTGTATCATACACTACTTTTAAAGGTTTTACATGTCACTCTTGGGTGTTTTTCTCATTAGTTCTCTTTCAGCATCTACTTTTGAGGCATTTTCCCCAATGCTTCAAGTCACTTCCATTGATTTTAGCAGAATCTTTCTCATCCTATCCTCCCGGTCCAGGAAAAGGTGGCTCAGATGAGCACAATAGTGCAGGTAAGGGCATGGCACTGCTCAGTCCTGGGTTTGTGAGTCACAGATAAACTCCAGGTATTTTGTTTCAAAAATAACGTTTAAAGTGTTAAATAATATTTTTAAAAAAACCTAGGCTTTTAGTGTGAAATACAGGTACAGACTGTATTTTAAAAATTATTTTAATGACAGCTGGATTTCTGTCTAATAGCAAACAAACAAACACACACACCAAAAAAAATCCCCCCAGGAAAACCCTAAATAATGGTACTTGAAAAGCGATCCACAGCTGTTCCTACAGAAAGCCCATTTTGTTCATTACGCTGAAAGAGCTGTTGTTCTGTTTTAAAATAACATCCACAGAAGAGCCAAACATCAGGGAGTGATTTTGAAAAGGAGTTCCAGAGTGCAATTAAGAGTGTATAGACTGCTGGGCTGCAACAGTGATACTCTGCCTTTAGCAAAAGAAACTATATCATTCTAAGCAGGCTTGATGACTAGAGCATTGTTTCTGTGTTACAGCAGACAAAGGATGCACAGCTAAAGTCATCCTCAGGCTGGAAGGAAGGTGGGCTGGCACTGTTTTCCTGTGTGACCATGGGTTAAAGGCAGTATTTGGCCTTTTACTCCTCGTCTGTAAAATCACAAACATGTAAGTGCAAAATGGCATCAGCCACCTTTGCAACGCTTTGAGAACTTTTACTGAAAAGGATGGGTAATTTTCTTTATTTAAGAAATAAAGTCTTTGGATGTAAATATGGATTGAGTCTGCTCTTTAGAAAAGGCATTCTTGGGATGTGCTTTGTGCCACACCATTACACAGCAGAGAAAGCCTAGGTCACTATTCTATATACAGATTTTAATGTGCAATCCTCAAAAGTTCAGGCAGGGTCTTCTCTGGGCCTTGCTGCCCTGGAAATCCAAGCAGGGTCTTCTCTGGGCCTTGCTGCCCTGGAAATCCAAGCTTCATAATGAACTAAAGCCCAGGAGGGAGTGAAGCACCCAGACATCCCACCAGCAGGAAAGGGATGCACAAGAGCTCCAGCACTCCATAAAAGAACTGCTCATTGCCAAACGCTGCGTGGGCCCTACTTCCCATCCCCTGGCTCTGTCCCAGGAATGTGAGGACATTCCATGTCCTCTGCATGGAGCCCCAGGGGAGAGGGAAGGACAGGAGCTGACATCCTTTGGGCCACTGTGCCAGCACCACACGAGGAGTTTGTGGGAGGACCCTGAGGAAAGTTCTTGGGCCCTGGAGGCTGGGAGGGAGGGAAGCTCTTTTCAGTCTGAGGTTCACTCTTGCTCTGTTTTATAGTTTTAAGAGGAACTTTCACGCTGGTTTTGCTTTTCTTAATCCCCATGGATATTCTAGTGTTCCTGTCTAACAAAAAGTACGGCCCCATTCCTGCGCTCATCTGGGAGTTTCACCAGACACATTTCACCTTGGCTGTGACAAAGAGCAACTTATAACACTTCAGTATTGCTCAAACTCTTCCTGGAGCACAACACAGATTGGGCTGCTGGTACTGCAGCACGGAATAAGCTGGGAAACAGGCTGTGGGTTGGGGCAGAACACGAATTTTTTTGACTGTAGTGGCAACAATATCTTGGGTTTACAGCAGCAGTGACGCAGTTGAGAGAGTCATGTCTGTGAATATGGTCTGCTCTGCTGATCAATTAACATTCCTGTAAGAAAAAGATGGCAGGTATTCTCCTCCAGCTTCCTGGTAATCCCTTAAATATATATGCTTTGATTAATTTTCGTAACTGATAGCACACCAGCAGAAGCAGTTAATTTTGAGAAAGTCAGAAGAGACATTTGGTTAACTCCCAGATAACAAAGGGCAAAAAGAAGGACTGTCTGTTCAGAAGCAGAAAGGAAAAAATGACAAATATCTGAACAGAATAGGCTGCTCCAAGATAGTCTCCAAAAGGCAAGGACAAAGGACTGTCAGGAGGCAGTAGTTAGTCATGACAAGACTGCATGAAAGAGGGCATTGACTTCCAGTTCAGGTAGATGATATGATTGTTACCATGGAAATAGAATTGGTACAAGGAGATGAACACAGAGGAGTCTTCATCAGGAACAAAAAAACACAAATGAGTTTATGACCTCTACCTTCACTATCTAGATAACATCCATTACTGTCCTTGTTGTTTAAGTCCTTTTATGCTACACTTTCTCCATGTGCTTGTTTCATCTGAACCACTGGGCTCATTTCATGTGAACCACTGGCTTTTTGCTGTTTCATGTTCAGACCCTCCTCTAGGGCTGGCTGTTTTGCTTTGCAGCAGCCCTCAGGGGGGAATTCAGTGCCCTCTGCTCTGACAGCAGGATCATCATCCTCCTAACAACAGCAACACTCCTCGGTGCTTTGGCTGTGATGAAGGTCCCTCACCTCTTCACTGATGCTACAGTCACCTCATCCTTTTCCTGCACTAAATCATGCCTGCCCCTTCCAACGGTGAGAGCAGGCTTTCATTGCACAGATGCCCCTCATTTTCCATGCCCTCCATTCTTTCTGCCATCTCTTCTGCAGAAAGGTTTCTCGGGTCAGAATAATCTACAATGATTATGCCCTGTTTGCACTTGAAGCAATCAGAATTATCATAGACAGAAAGGTTTTTTGCTTTCTCTGGCTTATTGACATCTGTGTGATGAATTCAAGCTTTCTGACAACTGTATGTTTTCTTATTTGGATTTTGTGGATGGCAAGGATCTGTGACTGCTAAAAGCAACTTACCAGTAGAGCAGAGTTTGATGCTAGGAGCGTGGTGTAAATCATGCCAGTTTAACTACGTTTATTTTTGCAGTGCCCATCAAAGATAAGCTTGTTTGTCAGAAAATAATCTTCCTACCTCTTTTTCTTCTTCATTCCTACTCGCCTGGATCTGGAGGGTGAGAGCCCCTTTTAGCATTCACACAAGCAGCCACCATATCAGAAAAACACACACTGCATGTTTGTTACAGATGGGTTTATCACTAAAAAATGCAACTGTTGCCTGCCTGCTGTCACCCCACCCTGTTTTTCCTCCTGTGCATGGACATGCATGGAAGCTCAGCAATGAAACTGCAGAACCAAAACCACTAAAACACAGCTCTCCTAATACCGAAGAAATGGCTCCTCCTGAAGGCAGAAATCAGGATCTGTGGCTTTTTAAGTTGTTTGAACTTTTCATGGGTCTGCCTTGCATGTAAGAAAATAACATTTTATTACGCTGCCACCATATCGAGCCCTGAGTCCAGAAAAAAGAATGTACAGAATCCCAGAATCAGTAAAGTTGGAAAAGACCTCTAAGATCATTGAGTCCAAATTTTGACCAGATGCCATGGTGTCAACCAGACCACAGCACTGAGTGCCACATCCAGTGCTTCCTTAAACACCTCCAGGGACGGTGACTCCACCTCCTCCATGGGCAGCCTGTTCCAGTGTCTAATCACCTTTTTGGTGGTGATATCTGGATATTGCTCAGTCCTCTTTCCTGCTGTTCCTACTGACAGCATAAACCAAGGGGTTTAATTTATCTTGGAATTTATTATTGCAAAATATTGCAAAAGCCCTTGTTATTTTAAATCCCTTTTAAAAATAATTTTGAACAAGTAAAACCTTTATGTGAAAAAGGTAAATAAAAAAATCCTCTTAACTGCTCCCTATGCAATTGTCATATTTGTTGCAGATGACCATCTGCTTTTCCTTCTTATTTAGGTCTGACTTCTCCATGGGACCAACCCCATCCAGTGAGTCAGTCCCTAGTCCATAATTACAGGACTGGGGCTTTTCTTTCGGCTTTTTGAACTGTTTCTTCAGAGTAGGAGAATAAGGAAAAACATATTTATTGTATTTTATAAACCTTTAGAAGTATCTCAAAAAGTAAATACTTCTGGGGTGGCTGATTTTTGAGACTTCCTAGTAGGCTCTGACCTGGTTTTCTATTTCCCAACAGTACCTTCATCCTACTACTCTGAAAACTAATGCTGAATGGTCCAGAATTTTTGGGAGCAGCTGTAGAAATACCCACTTTAGAATGTCTTGGGACTATATCTGCCTGTAAAGAAAAATCCACCCATGTTAAATAACCCCCACACTCTGTGTAGGTCATTCTGACCTTGGGTAGGGAAAAACACAGTTGTTTTTACCTGTAACACTTGTAAGAATCCAAAACACAACTACGGCCATACAAAGCCGTGCTGTCATTCCTGAAGTTACCAGATCAGGAGGCATTTTTAGGCTGTAATTTTTCTTCAAACTGGGAGCTCAAAGACTTGGTACACACTGAGGTATATTCCATTTAGTCATTCATGGAGAGGACAGTGAGATCTCTAATGAACACACCAAACAGAAACTCCGTTTTTTGCTGCCTTGGGTCCCTGCAGTCAAACCATCACATCCAGTTCTTGTTAAAGACTCGAGTTTTGGCCTACTCATTTCTACCAAAATTAATCTGAAAAACGATCAGAAAAAAATTGGAGATAATTCAGTAAGGACAAGAGCAGGCAGGAATGATTTTCACAATTAGAACCCCAAGCTTCAAATAAGTAAAAGCAGATATTGTAATGTTGTAAAGCAGAGAAGAACCTGTTCCTCTTATCACCAAGGGACAGAAATAATTCAATCTGCAATCAGGTTAGACAATTCTCTGACTACAAGGCTACGGAGCCTTGGCACAGACCTTTTTACCTCAGAAATTTCCAGTGACAGAGGACTAACAATTTCCAGTGCCAGGAACAATATTAGTTGGAGCAACCTTGCATTTTGTCAGGGGATTGATCACACAGCAGTTCCCTGCAGAGCAGGGAAGCCGTCTGTGGGGCACTATCTGAGCCATCCTGGGATCTTAATGGGGGAAAATGAACTTATTATCAGGTGTCTATTTTCTCACTAGCAATTCATGCCCCTCCTGGAAACTGGTGAAGCTCCAAAACTGACAATCTTTCTGTATTTATACATGGGACACACAGTTTGTGTGATCTGATGTTGCATTAATTTGCCTTGAAATATGGTTGGCATAAAACCATTGAAAAAATGGAACATTTTATAACTCCGAGTTCTCTTGTCCCATATCTGTGATACATGAGGTTGGAAACAATATTTTCATTAGGATGTCCAAGTAAAGATCCCTGTAATAGAGGATTATTAAGGTAGACTGTTTTGTGATCTCAAAGTTAGGCATAATATTCTTATTTTTAATTAACTGGAAAAGGAAAGAATCCAAAATGTGAACACTAATTGCTAATGTAATGAGTTAGATCATGAACTTCTTATATATGTCTCTGTTATCCAAATATTTTTTACAAGTAATCCGCTACACAGTATTTTTGGGAACAGGACTGACCTTATATTTTGTACTTCCCATGTAATTCCTGAAACCATTTGTAATCATTAACAAACACCCAGACAGAATTAAGTGCTTTTGTGGGGTTTTTAAATATAGATTTTTTTCGGACTATTTAATTTAAACAGCACACGTGCTTTATCAGAATACTTATTTTAAACAATGCATATGTCCAATTGTTTTTTCTTTTAACGGCCCAGTCTTATAGTACTGGCATTATCACTGTCCATTTTCTTCAGCTGAGGATTACAAGATAAAGTGTCAACATAATTTCCTGTGCACATTCTCGATTTGAAATTGATATCTGTTCCACGCAGACGGAAGGCTCTCCTTAGAAGAGCTACCAAAATTTACTTTGGCTTTACCCTCACAGTGCATTTTTCCAAAAGTGATTTTAATGTGTCTGCAAGCTGCATCCTGCTTTATGCCAGCTCTCCAGTGCCACATGTACAGCTGGTAAAAACTGCTTTGGCAGAAAAGGTACAAAACCTGATGTAAAGCCTTAGCTCCTCTTTATACAGATCTCCAAAAAATGAGGAAACTGTCTGAAATCAGATATTTCACTCCCAGGGGCAATCACCTCTGAAGTGTGTGCAGAACTCATATCACAGTGAAAAAGATAGACTCCTATGAGGATCTCCAAAAAAGTTCTATTTCAGTACTCTTTTTAGCAAAAAAAAGAATTTTGCTGAATACTACAAATTGCTTGTTTATTCCCCCATTTTGAGAGCTAGTGAGTACATCCAGAAAAAAATGCATTTCCTATTCAATTGTTTGGCCATAAAATGCAAACATAAATTTTCAGGATTAATGACAGCAGTAAAGTCAAAATGTACTGCTCTAAGTTTAAAGAACTTGCATGCAGACAAACTGAAACAACCTCCAGGCTACCCTGAATCCTCTTTTTTCCCCATGGCATTGGTATCATAAGAAAAATAACATATTTGCATTCTCATTGCATATTTGTTACAACTACATTCCTAGTCAGTCTTGTAAACAAATAACTCCTCATTAAATTTCAAAGAAATATATGAGTTGTGGTTGGTAACTCATGAGGGTATAGAATTATAGAATCATTAAGGCTGGGAGAGACCTCCAAGGTCACCAAGTCCGACCTTGGACCAAACACTGCCAGGTCAACTAACCCACAGCACTGAGTGCCAGCTCTGCTCCTTCTTTGAACACCTCCAGGGATGGCAACTCCACCTC
Source organism: Daphoenositta chrysoptera (assembly GCA_013397915.1). NCBI lineage: Eukaryota > Metazoa > Chordata > Aves > Passeriformes > Daphoenositta > Daphoenositta chrysoptera. The sequence goes on along the minus strand of VZRO01005638.1, from coordinate 413,216 downwards.
TCCCCTGGGCAGCCCCTTCCAATGCTTACCCACTCTTCCAGTGAAGGAATTTCTCCTAATATTCAACCTGAACCTCCCCAGGTGCAGCTTGAGGCCGTTTCCTCCTCTCCCGTGTCTGGTTGCCTGGCAGAAGAGGCTGAGCCCCACCTGGCTGCAGCCTCCTGTCAGGCATTGGAGAGAGCAGTAAGATCTCCCTGGGAGTTGTCTTTTCCAGGCTAAACACCCCCAGCTCCCTCAGCTGCTCCTCACAGGACTCTCCAGACCCTTCTCCAGCTCCACTGCCCTTCTCTGGACTCCCTCCAGCCCCTCAATGTTGGGTTACACCATGGGTGTTAGAGAAGAGCAGGCCTGAAGGCCTACAAAAGCATCTTCCCGGGCCATTGCTCAAGAAGGTCACTGACCCATGGTCCTCTTTTCTAGCCCATCTCAGGTGACCTGGAAGTGTTTCCATGGTTACCACCGGGCCTAGGGAAGATGCTTTTGTAGGCCTTCAGGCCTGCTCCTCTAGAACACCCATGGTGGAACCCAACACCTCAAAGTCCCTCCTGTAGCGAGGGGCCCAGAATTGCAAATATCCACTTTGAATAAATCTTTTTCTCATCAAGCTTTTACTTAAAGCAATGTTTGTTCTGCTAACCAGTAAGTTTGAAGATTACACTTTTTTCTATCCAAGCAATTCAAAATATGTTGGCAATGGTTATATACATTTATGTTTATGTTTTGATGCTTGAAAAACAGAAGAGATCTAATTTTTTTACAAGAAAACTTTTGAGTTCTCTCCACCCACCTTCTGTGATGTAAACCTCCATAGATTTATCAGTCAGAGCACAGCACTGACATCCAGCTGGCAAAATTAAGTTGCAGTTTTCTTACTTGATAACGATTTTACTGACTCCCTCTAATGGAGCCAGAGGGCAAGGAAGGTGCTGCTTGTCATGTCCACGAGCAAACTTTTTGCTGAAATATTTATGCTAACATTGTCTGATATGACTCACAACATCAAATTAACTTCAACACTGTAAATATCAGTACCCATAAACATCGCTTTTCATTTCACCCCTGTTTGTGTCCAAACTCAAAAAATTTGTTGGGCTGTTTGGTGAGTAAATACAACATCATATGACTGACTGAGCAGAAAAACAGCAAGGAATGCTCATAAACAAGATATGAATACTTTTTAAAAGGAATGTGGTATGTACACAGAAAGAGGATCCTGATATCTGACAATGCACAAGCAGAGCAAAGCAGAAGCTAAATTCCTGTCCTTATTCATTCCATTACTTCAGGGAAACAGATATTTCATCTGTGTCCAACTGCACTGGGTAAAGTCAGTGGTTTAGGTGCACCATGAATGGTGCACTAAGCACTAGGCTTTAGGAATAAAGGAGATTTTTAAAGGAGCCTGAAAAAAGTGAACATCCTCCTAAATATTTCAGCTAAAAATTCCAGAATAAATCTTAAGATAATAACAGCAGACAAAAAATTATTCACAATAGCAAAAATTGAAACATGTCTGAGGCTGAATTCATGAGCCACAATTCAGATCTGGATCAGAAAGCCACTGTCTCAATCTATAGTTTTGACAGAAATACAGCCATTGTCATACCAGCACGTTTTTGATACTGAGGGACTTCTTTTGGCTGGACATAAATTCACATTAGGAAGAAAATAAGGATTATTATAAATATGCAAAAAAATCTAGTTCCATGTCAAGAGCAGAGCTACTAAAACAAATATCAGAACAACAATAAAGACAACTGACCATAATTATTTCCGGTTCAGAGAGGATTTTGTGGGAGATAGAATCCCCTAACTATTTATTAATATTACAAGTTAAAGATAGACTACATTAAGAAGCTCCAAAGAATAAAATAATGCGTTATGATAACACACAATAACAAATACATCTTGAATTTAACGTTGGATCTGTGTAAAGAAAATTAAACTGCAAATTACCTGCAAAGGCTTGCTAACTGCCCAAATGTAAAAATTTACAGTGCTCATAAATATCTTTTTCTATGATTAATTCTGTTTTTATTTGAATTAACAGAAAGTATGGCAAAGCACAGTAGCAAAGTTTCAGTTTTCAAACAGACAAGTTTATTTAGAGGCTTACATGGCTGCAATCAGTGTGAAATCACAAGAGGATTCAGAGGTCACTGGCAGTGAAACACAGGTTTTCTCAGTCGATCAAAACTCCTGCAGCTGTGGCACTGAGATCAAGCTAAAAACAACTCTTCTGAGACAGTCTGTGCTGGAATTAACTTGGTTTCCCATCAGCTCCAGTCCCAAGGTGGTAAAATGTGCATCAAGGCTGTACAGCTTCTACCACCAAGTTGTAGTCCAATTTGTTGTTGTTAATTTTTAAAAAGTAAAAATATCAGGAGCCATTTTCCTGGTTACTTCTAAAATGTAATGAAAGTATAGTAACCATAAAGTCACTATACTAAAGTCACTTTTTTCACCAAAAAGTTTGCTCTTGGACATGACAAGCAGCACCTTCCTTGCCCTCTGGCTCCGTTAGAGGGAGTCAGTAAAATATGAGCAGTCATCTCCAAAACATGTTTACAGCTCAAATGCTGGTCTGAGAAAAGAGACACTTGAGACTTAAAAATAGGAAAAAAAAACACGAACAAACTCTAACAGTGAAGAACTGCTGAAAACCTGCAATCTATTGGATAAACAAAACAGGTCAGAAAAACACCAAGTTTATCTCTGAAAGTAGAGAGAGGAACAAAGGAAACGGGGAAATGGCTAAAATCCAGATTACAGAAAGAGTCGAGAAGGGTTCTTTGACAGGAAACTTGTACTGTGCAAAACCAGATCACATGTCCCCAGGGAACCTGTAAATCCAGAAGTTCCCATTGGTTTGTCAGTCAGGGTCAATTACTCCCAATTTCCAGGCCATGCAAGCTCTGGTACACCCATGTAGGTTATCAGCTACTGGGTCCAAGACAAGAATTAGCGATAGGGACCTGCTGCTTTTTCTGCTGTTGTGTTGGCGTTTGGGACTGGAGTTTTCGGTGGGATTTTTTTCTGTAATAACCCTTAATGACTGCTCTCAGACTGACACTTAAGATAATTTTAAGGCGTGAATCAGCAGAGACTCGGTTACGCAACTGAGCACCAGCCCACTCTTAACCTCCACAGAAAGCACCGTTCATCCCCTGCGAAGTCACATCTCAGCAAGAGCGGGACAGACCAAAGCAGGGCTGAGCAGTGAACAAACCCCGAGCTCAGGCGTGTGACCGAGCTCCTGCGTATCAGCTGAGCCGCAGGAGCTGACCCTGCCCGCTCTGCCTAATGTCGGGCTCAGATGAAAGTGGCTTAGCTTAATCTTCCCTGCCGGAGAGCCGGGACAGGTCACACCCCACAGCTCACAGCTCAGCCAGCTCAGGCTGTTTTGTTCCGTCGTGCACCCAAGAGCTGCCCCAGGTCTGCCTCCCAACCAAAAGGGAAGGCATGGCTTAGTGCATCTGGATGTGGGACTGCGGGAAAAGGGCTGTGTGACGGCAACCACCACGCTCACACACAGAAATAATCATCTGGGAAAAAGAGCACGCTGAGGCCCAGCTTGTCTCCTGCCTCGGAGCTTGCAGGTAAGCTGAACTTGGAGTTTTCCTGCTGTTAAGGCCTCTCCTAAGGGTTTGAAGGTACAGGATCTTGTGTGTATCTTTTAAAATAAGAAATACCTTAAAAAAAAAAAAAATCTGGCTGGAAGATTTCCTGAAGAGATAATGCAACAATAGATATTTTTTCAGTCAAGAAACAGCTTAATAACCCCTTATGTATCTCACAAGTCTTTCTAGCATGTTTTTTTTCCTGCAATAAACTTAGACGTTTGTCAAATCCCCCAACGTTGTGACTGAAACAAATCCCATGACTCAACATTGCCTCACGGAAGGAGGTGGAATACCAGCTTACATGGGACTGAGTTCTCGACACAAATACACGCAGCAGCACACAGGATAAACTCTGCATTTCCCGAGCTGCAATGAGACCTTTGCCTGACAGTGAGAGAAGATGCAGAGGTTATAAACAGCTCTGCCCGCCTGAAAACGCTTCAGCTGCCCTCCAGAAATCTGCATTTACCAAGGCAGGCTCGCTAACCCCAGAATTTATAAAATCCCTCAACATGCGGAGGCTGTGTTCACCTGGGAGCCCAGAACGCAGCATCCCAAAAACTCTCAGGACGACTCGCCTGTGATTTAAAGCTGAACACGAGATGGCGCCAAGTCCTTGCAGCAGCTCCACCAAAATTTGGGCAGTTCCACCTGTCTCAGGTGCGATTTCTATGGCAGCAAGCGATCACATCAATGGCTTGTTTAAATGCCTTTTAAAATACTGCGCGAAAGTCACAATGCGTTTCTGAAAGCCTTTTTTAAGGACTGCATGTGCCAATGAAACCTTCTGGAATAAAAAGATTGGGGGGAAAACCCAAAACTGCTCAATAAGCATATTTCTCTCTGGCAACGTTATCTACATATTAAGAATTTTTTTTAAAGTGCATTACATCTATTCTAGTAAGAAAACCTTTCTATCATGGGTTCTGCTAAATGATGGCAAAGGGGGAAAAAAAAAGTTCTGTTTTCATATCAAGTAGGTGTAGCTATCCTGAAAAATCTCTTTTTTTTTCATTTTTCTAAATGCAGAATTTCTACTTTTATGTAGAGGAAAAACACCTTTATTCAAACTCTCAAGTTGAATGTTTCAAATTAACGCCACCAAATAAAATAAACCAGAGGCATATCAGGACCATTTGGAGAAAAAAAATAAAAAAGGAAAAAAGAGCATACCAGTTAGGTTTAAAAAGAGTTTTCAAAGGGTAAGAGAAGGTTGTGCCAGAGGAAATTGGTGACATGGCTGGCCACAAATCTCTGCTAAAGATAAGGTAGGCTGCACTTTCTAGTGAGACATAATGGATTAGCTGCATGGAGTCCATGGGGAAGGATTCTCCAATACATTATTTCCCGTCTACAGATGATTTATCCCCATTTACATGAAAGGAAATCCCTGAGCATTTCAGCGGGTCACTTTTTTCAGAAACAAGAGATTACACAGTATTGCAGCTTTCACTGTCCTGCATCACGATGTTTATTTGTTGTTTTAGTGCTGGTGTTTCACAGATTGCAGTCTATGAGGACTGTGATTTGGGGGAAGCAGTGAAACCATATTGTGACAAACCTTTGTTGTGGTCTTGGAGTAAAGATTTGATAAAGAATGACACGAGACCTTAGGTATCTCTTCTGAGAATTCTAGAGCAAATTGATACTAAAGTACTGGAGTGGTTGAGACTGAATTTAGACTACTTTAGTTGCAGCTAATTTATTCTCCTTTACAAACAGGAAAATTACAGCTTTATAAAAACCTTTCAGCAGATATAACAGCAATTTGGAACATACTGCAAAGTGATGTATCAACACACAAATTTGATTTTCCTGCCTTAGAACCACGAGTTTCCATTCAGGGAGCACAGCCATTTAGAGCCTTCTCCTAAGAGTCTGTTTTGGCCCTTAACCTTCAGGGACTACCATCCATTTTGCCACTCTTGTGCACAATCCAGTAAAGGGGCAAGCAGCACAAGGAAAGAACCCCTGGATGCATAAGGCTGAGCACCATTCAGGCACATTTGCAGGATGAGGAATCTGGCCTGAACTGAAACCCAGGGCCTCCCAGCACTGTCAAAGTGACCCATAGTGTGACTGTGACACTGAGGAAGAGAACCTTGGTCAGTTCTGCTCAGTAAGTTTTAACAACATAAAAATAAACCCTGATGGTTATATCCCACTAGGATAAACTGTGGGATCTCACATGTGAGATCTCACAGATAACAGTGTTTTTTGAGATGGAAGAAATGAAGATGGTTGGTAAAGCCATGTCCAGCAGTGCTCTGCTTTGGGGCTCCTAACTTGTTTTTCTGCTAGGTCTTTTCTGAGAAGGATGATTCTGCTCTCCCTGAATAAACTCCATTGTTACATAAGAGAGGCAAAGACCTAACACAATGCCAGCTTTGTGACAGTCATGGGTCCGCACCACTGCAGCAAAGACACAAACCACTCTCATTGAAGGGGGCACTTCTGGAATGGTAATTAGCCAGGAGGCCAGGACAGCTGAGGGAGTGCTCCTGGAACCCGCTAGGCTGAGAGTGGTGCAGAATTATCTCATTACAATGATATTAAACACGATAGACAGGACCAGCAAGCTAAAGGGAGCCCAGAATTAGGATTCTCTCTGCTTTCTGGTGGTGCAGTAATATTATGTCAAACAATAAAGAAACAGAGCTGTAAAATCATGACCCATGAACAGACAGGGGTTTGTGCTCTGTGCTCAGCCTCCCTCCTCTCCTGCCTGCGCTTCCCAAGGGAGTGGCAGTAATTGCAGAGCCTCTCCATTCCAGGCCCTTCCCCTGCACAGCACTGGGGCAAGGCCATGCTCGCCTTCCCATGCACTGCCTGACACTGGAGAACAGCATGTACCAGCAGGGGCTTGGCAATTCCAGGTCAGGAATAAACACGGCAGGAGCTAACAACCCCACACAGCCATAACGGAGGAAATGAGCTCCCAGGCACTGCTTGCATCGTGTGGAAAGTTGTCCAGACACCTCTCCTAGGCCTCTAGTGAGCTGGGAAAAAGGAGGGCTGTTTTCTACTAAGTGTTGAAAAGAGTCCCAGCTTTGCCCAAATTTTTCTGAATTTCACTGTCTCTTTCCCAAATGGTTGAATGATGCTCAACAAGCAGTGCTGCACAGTAAGTTTTGGTATCAGTATTATGAAAGATGCAAATGTTATCAATCACTGTCATTTTCACCACTCCTCTACGTGACCTATTTAAGAGGACTACCTCAAAGTTGAGAGAAAAAACAAGAAACTCTCAAAAGCCGAATTAATACACAGCCAATGGATTCTTGCCAATTTAAATTATTCTTCAGCGTGTTCAGAGATGTTTCAAAGGCGTTCTACTTCACTTCCCGTTTTCTCCCTCTCCCACCGTGGGCATGTCTGCTTTGTACGTGAGGTCCACTTGTTTATCTGGAATATCTGGTATGTGATTCATAGCCTTGGTGTTACGTGTAAGTTTAAGGCAAAACTGAAATAATGTATAATTCTATCCAAGGTCAGAGAGTGGCTCAGATGGTAACAGGGAACAAGTTTTAATACCCCAAATACACCGGAAGCTTACTCTAGGCAAAAAGAGATTCCAAAACTGAGGGAAAATGTTGTAAGTCACAAAATTATCTCAGACAATGTGTGTATTAGACATGCTTAAACTCTTTAGGTGAAAGACATCATCATCACAGAAGGAAGACAGCAAACTGTGGTGGTTGAAATGCCACCACTCCACAAAGAGTGAAGAGTGTGTGTTAATCACATTGTATATGTCTCTGGAATCTCTTTACCTCACTTTCTGCTAAGTAGCTACTTTTGTTTAGCCAGCTCCATAGAAAACTGACATCACCAGAAGCACTCGGCGCTGCTGTGAAAGAGCTGTGCCAGTTCAGCACAGGTGACCCGTTTGGTCAACAGAAACCTTTTATCAGATTTCTGCTCAGCCAGGCACCCCAAATGACCAGTGAATTCCCAATGACCAAATCCCGCAGCACTTTTCAAATTACTACGAGTGGTCCTGAAATCTCTAGAGACGAAAGAAAAACCTACATTTCACGAGTGTGTTTTTGTTTAACGTTTGTGTACTTGGAGGCTGCCTGCACCAGGGATTTTTGCATAAACAGAGCATTAGAGGCTGATTTTAAGCAGTAGTCAACAGGGGGGTGATATGAAATAGTTATAACAATATAAACCTTCTGTGCCGTTATTTTACTAGTAGAATTAAAGTAGGTAAGACGTGCTTTGAGTATAGAAATACCTGATTTTTCAATCTTTTGAGTAGTTAGTGTTTTTCTCAGTCAATAACATGATGCCTGTGTTAACCTGGAAAACCGCTGGGATGCAGGAACACGCACCGAAAAACACGCGTGGTAACACTCCTTAAAACAACACAGTTTGGCCAGCAGCTCTGCTTCCAGCAGTAACGAGGGGGGATCGCTGTCCAGAGCCTCCCTGGCCGCAGGAGTTCCCTGGAGCACCTGCCCGCGGGGGGGCCGGAGCGCCGGCCGCCGTCACTTGGGGGCGGCCCCGAGCGCGGCCGAGCCGGGGTCAGACCGGGGCTGGGGCTGGGATCGGGATCGGGATCGGAAACGGGAACGGGATAGGGATCGGGTTTGCGATCGGGCAGCGCGGGAGGGCCCGGCCGCAGCCGCCCCCCGGGGAGCCCTCAGCGCTCAGCGCGGGAGGCGGCGCAGCGCCGTCCCGACCGTCCCGGCTCTCCCGGGAATCCCGGGTGTCCCGGCTCGCCGCCGCTGCCGAGGCACCGCCGGGCAGGATCAGGAGGAGGATCAGGATCAGGAGGAGGATCTGGATCAGGATCGGGATCAGGTCAGCGGGGCGCGGGCTCGGCGGGTGCGGGTGCTCCAGCGGGGCCGCTCCCGGCGCTGTGGCCGCAGCAGCGCCTGTTGCTTCTCCCCGCTCGGCCCCGCTCCATCCCGCCGGCAGCAGGGCTTTGAAACAGACGCGGCTCCTGGAAGGTCAATATTTATTCTCGCAGCGGGCAAAGCTCCGAAACTTGAGTTCGGCTGGCAGGTCAGTAAATAAAGCGCTTTAGTGGCGTAGGGCAGTGGGTTCAGCGAGCGCTGTCAGTAATGACACCCAGCTGCAGCCGAGCTCTCTAAAGTGGGAGCCCCCTTCTTCCCCTCGCCTTTGACAAAACTTTGACAATTAACTATAAAAAAGAGGTATGTGGGGCGTTGCAGTGGGGGGAAAAATAAAGTTGTTTAAGGGGAAGAGCAGCTGGAAGATGAAACTGGCTGGTTTTTGAGCAGTACCGAGATAAGGGAGGTAAGAGTATGAGGGGATGTCAAGCGATCTCCAGCCCCATCGGCCAGCACTCGCGGTATCGCGCCGCTGTGGCAAGAACACCTCCCCCTAACATTTGCGAGAAGGATAAGGAAGCACCCTCCTTTGTGTATCATCGTTTGCTCAGCTTTGCGTGGGGCAGGGTAAGATGCTAAGCATCAATTTGACTGTGCATAGGTGCAGTGCAACCTGTGCTTTTGAAGATTTGCATGTACCACACTTTGTATTTCCACGGCCAAAAAGGTCGTTTGCAATTTCGGATTTTTAGCTTGAAGGTTTTGGTAGTAGGGGGGCACTGTTCTGTGGTTGTTTTGTTGGGTTTTTTTAAAGAGGAATATGTGAACAAGTGCATGAATGACTTAATTCTGAAACTTGTGTGGAAATGTGGAAAGAGTGGGTGAGGGAGCAAAGGAAGTGGAATCTAGCTTTCCATGTTTGTTTACTGACTTTGCCTATGTTCCTGATTTTTACTTGTATCTGCTGTATGAACTTGTTTAAAACCAATGAATCGTTATGCTTCTCTCCATCTTTTTAATGGATAAATACTTGGAGTAGAACTCGGTATACCAGGAAGGTAAAAGGTCAAATTGGGACAAACATAAGCAAATATGGGTTGTTGTTTTTTAAATGATATGGATTTTCCATCCACTTGCTTGAGAACAATTTTAAGGGCCTCTTGAACCTGCAGGAAACCCAGTGTAGGTTACAGCAGAGGGACAACTCAAAAGAACCTTAGCTTTGTCTTGAGGACAGGTATAGCTTGGTACCAGATTATGAGAAAAAATAGTATGTAAAAATAATACTATAATTTATAATATATAAAATAATTTGAAGTCCCCAGTAACAAGACTTAAGCTTAGGGACAGCTCAAGACTAGTCTCACCACTGACTGCTGAAGTTTTTATCTGTTGTAGAGACACATGGCTTGCCTGTAGCTCTTTTGAACTAATGTGAGCATCACTTTTGAAAACTTAAATGCTTTATTTACCTAAGCCAGGTAGTAATCAAGTGTGTTGGCAAAACATATAGCAGCTTATCTGTCACACATCTGGGACTCTGCCCTATGGAAAGCCCAAATTAAAGGGAGGGGGCAGAAACTGGTTGATCTGTGTGACTGAAACATGGTAGGAATTAGGCTGGGAGCATTGTTCCCTGATTCCGTGTTCCCTGGCTGCTTTCATCTCCCATCCCAGGAAGAAGAGGAATTAGAGGGATGGTGGCAGAGGGCACTGCTGCTACCATCCTGATTTCACTCCAGCAGCCCTATCCACAAGAAGATCAGCAGGGAAGACAGGAAGGAGGTAGGGAAGGAACAGGTAAAGATGAGATAATAAGAGCGACCTTCCCCTCACTCCTCCTGTACCTGATCTCACTTCATCTTTCTTAGCCTGGTACCAGCAGTGTGGAAAAGTGATCAGGGTGGGGGTGTGTGTGTGTAAACAAAGGGAGAATGTTTTGGTGTAGGCACAGCCCACAGAAGTGCTGTCCGGGTTCCTGAGCCATTCTCCCAGTTTCCTGTCACGCTTGTTACTCTGAGTCTGTTGGTTCCTCCAGACAGCCCATGCAGGCTCTGGGGCAGCCCAGCGTGACTCCACGTGGTAGGGAGTGTTTGGATGGAGGATGGGAAGAGAACAGATGGACAAGAGTAGAGTGGAGACCTTAATAAGCACCTTCCCCAAACACTTTGATAGTGTCAGCAAACAGGCAGGAAAGGCTGAGGGAGAATGTCCTGTGAGTGCAAAGGACGGGAAAATGAAACAGAACAAGACACACTGAGACACGTCTTTGTAGTTCCATGTGCAGCTCTGCTTCCAGCTCTCATTTACCTAGCTTGTTTCCTGTTTGCCTCTCTCTGGTCTCTCTGTTCAAAACAAACAAACAAACTCACTCCCACAAAACCCTACAAGGCACTTGTCCTTACACTGCTTTCACTCTTATTAGGCTACTCTGAGGCAGACTAGAAACTAAGTTCATTTTCCCTACAGCTAAGAATTTGTTTGAACTCAGATAGCCTTGAACTGGGAAGATTAGCAAAGGACTGTGCTCGTACAGGTAAGCAGGGCCTCAACAGGGCTCTGCTCATTAGCAAAAAATCCATCTTCCTCCTGCTCCCTTGCACCCAAAAAGACATTTACAGGAATAGGACGGAACCTCCTCCTTTGCTTTAGAAGCCTATAAAGTGAAGACATAGTTTATCAAAGAAGAGAATGATGAATAAGGAAATGTGTTTTATGATAATGATCACTCAGTATAGGTGCAAAATCACTGAATGTGCTGTACAAAGAAAGGCTTTTCTGTGTTTTCCAGAAATACCCAACAGTGTAGAACTAGCAACACAGCAGAAAATGACATTGTTTAGGGCAGTAGATTCAACTCGTCAGAAGTCACTTTTCTGTCAGTGAAGTTGCATCATCCAAGTCTCTGGGGATGTTTATAATTTCTGTTTGCTGTCTCATCCTGAGAGACCATTTCAACCTCTTTTGGTATAACCTTGAAAATCTCAAGTTACTGAATAGGTTTAGCAGCAGTGGCTGTCCCTAGAGGGACACTTGATCAGTTACCAGAGTTCTGTAGATGTGTATGAAATAACTTTGCTTCAGTCAATGCCCTGAAAATTGGAAAGTTTGACTAGTGAATAATTTCGAGTTCTTTAAATTCTCCCCAGTTTAGTTTTGTCTGTTCAATGTTCTCAACTCACCTGTTACTTTGAAGCTGAAGAAACTGAGCCCCACCATTGCTGAATCTGTTCTTTAACTTTGTCTAAGCACCAGCTCCGAGGTGATGTCTTTGATAACCTGTGGCAGGTTGAATTTCTTCCTGTCACACCTTTACAGTATTTTAGTTCTTCTTTTACACAGATGCACATTAAGTAAAACAAAGTAAAAGTCCTTCCTTTTTTGTAGTTAGATGCCTCTGCCTATGTTTTAGCACGATCTTTTTATTTCAAGTCTCTGTGACCTTGTAACATTGCAGTTACCTCTTTTGTTTCCATCTCCATGTGTTTATTTGCAATGAAACAATAGCACTTTGCTCTTATCTGGCAATTCATTGATGCAGAGAACAAAGAAGTTAAATTAAAAAGATAATTTCTTTCTGAAATAAACATAAAAAGTAAATCCTGATGGCACTGTTTCCAGTCTAGGTCAATTTGTGTTTATAATGTGCATCTGCCAAGTTCCAATGTAGTGGTTTAGAGGACTGTAAGCACGATTTTAAACTCTAATTTGATAACCTGTAAAGCAAGACTTTATGAATGTTGTGTGGTTCACTAGCATTTCTGCAAAACCTCTGACTGAAACCTGATGAGGGAAAAGAGCTGTATATTTTCATACTGATCAAAAAGGAAAATTTAGTATCTTCAAATATGTAAGACAGGACATTATTTCTGTCAGATCATCAACAAACAAATGGGGAGCCATTAGTGGTTTTCTCAACTCTGTGACATATAAAATATATTGTCTGTGTCTCTATTTAGTTGAATTTTCCAGGTTAAAACTGAAGTAACTGAGGATAAAAGTTGAAGATTGAATACAGGTTAAAACAGAGCACTTTATGGAGGGGGAAAGATAAGAAACCTGATAACATGTGTCTGACTTCCAAAAAGTTCCAAGTGTGAACTGGTGATTGTATGGGAAGTCTGGCATATCACCCAAGGAAATGGTGGTAAATTGATGATGGTTTCCTGAAGTAGATGTGAATTTGGATAAAACAGATCAGCTGATTCTCCTTCAACAAAATCTTGAATTAGTTTGGAGGGGTGAAATCAGACTGAATGCTCAAAGTCAAGAAAAATACAGGTCCAAAGGATGCCTCTGTTACAAGTCATGCTTATCCAATGCTGACTGTGGGTGTTGTTTTCATTAGAGCAACATAACGTGTATGAATATTCATAGACAATGATTCACTTGCTGGTTGAGTCTTCATATTCTTAAAGATCAACAGATTGTGTGCCATTTAAAGTAATTAGTAAAGATAAATCTAAGCTGTTGCACTCTAATCTGGATTTCCAGCACTTACAGCATGGGAACTCCTGTTTTCATTTATCCTCTTCTGAAAACAAGTCTGGGTGGGCTCCACATTCACAGCTCACTTAGCTGGGGATGCCTTCTTATTTCTGTGTGCACTACCAATAAAAAAAAGTAATTTTATTTCCAATTTGCACTATTTTCAACCCAAACTTTATTTCAGAAATCTAATTTGGACAGGGGAAGATATTTGCCAAGTGTCTCTTGAATGTAGTGAATCATATTTTTATTCCTCTACAGTGCAGACGGTAGCATCTACTTTAATAAAACATAATCAGAACATCTTATTCTAATGGCATTGCAGTAAGATTTATGAGTGTGTTTCTGGGATGATCATAAACTAATGCACATAATCCAGTCAGCTCCTAAACAGAAGAATTCTGATGTTTCACTCCAGACAATAAAATAAAAATCTCTAGCGGAGGCCTTGGGGAGACGATCTGTTTTATGTGGATAGGTAGGAAACAAGCACAAACCACTAATGAAAGTAGTATATGTGATTCTCTTAAAGAATGTGTTCGTTACATCTGAAGAAAAGAAAAAGCAAAATTAGTGAAGTCTGTATTTTCTTTCCTTGAAGTAATTTTCTGCAAATAAAAGTACATGTACAAAGTATTTTAGGGTTAGTACAGATTATATTAAACCTGGAAATTTCAGTCATAAACATTGTAAAGGATTAGTTAAATATTTCTTCAATTAAAATGTTCTTCAATTTAGAAACCTGATTGTGTGCAAAGTAGAAATTTTGCCTGAAACTGTAAAGTGGAATTGCAGTCTGCTCTGGTAGACTTCATATGTATAAAAAGAACATCATATTAGAACCTTTGTTACTAAAAGACAGGAAAGTTGTTATGACAAGCTTTTGTGCAAGAAGAAGGTGTGTTCTGGCCTGCTTTGCAGAGCATAGTGCTGCTCTGTTGTGAAAAATACTGAATAACCCACAAGAGTTACTCACCCATACTTTGCCCAGTGTGTGCAACACTTCATAATAATTGTATATCAGGCTATGGATTAAAAAACTATTTCAAGAATTGTGGTCCAAGTCTGTTTTGCTTTGATTGCCTTCTCCATTTTAATTAGGAAACTTGGTAGCATCTTCAGTTTCCTCTGCAGATTGTGAAGCGCAGCTGGTTCTGATTTAACTGGCAAAAGGCAGATTTTAGAAAACTACTTTTCTACTTTTTTTTAGCATGAGAGAGGAGTTTGTGTTCAGAGTAAATGGTTTGTTATAAAAGGAATTCATACTCTAAAATTTAGCTGGGATTCACCAGCCATTAGTAGTTTTTATTTAATCAAAGCTTCTGATTATCCAGGACTAATTGCAAATGGCAGTAGCAGCTGCTCACTTCCTTTGGAAACCCAGATTTGAGTACTTAGAAGAAGAGCTTCCAAATTAGTAGAGAATGATAAAAGTGCCATGCTAGGCAGAATGCCCAGTTTGCCAGGCAGTATGTTCATAAATATAATGTCACTGTAAATGTATTTTATATGCTTTTCTCAACTAATGAGTAAACAGAACTGACATGTACATGTTTACAGCACAGTCACGAAGCAAAACTACCCCTTATCCATAAACACTAATAAAGCAAAACTACCCCTTATCAATAAACACTAATAGAGGAAAAAAAATTCTTCATGACAGAACTTTGTTTTAGTGTTTACCAATATGACCATTTTCAGGTAGGAATGGACTGGATCTATATTATTTTGGAATTAAGGAAACTGTCTTGAATATTTCCACTTGGAGGTTTGAAAACAACTGAAACAAAGGGGGCTAAATCTCTCTTATATAATAGCAAATCAAATTTTCCTCTCAAATTTAATAGAAGAATACAAAGATGTCACAATTACTGATATGGAAGCAGACTTTGATCCATTTTCAGGACAATTGAATAAACTCGAGAAACTGATAGTGAATTCTGATTCCCTTTTCTCTCCTGAAACAGAAGCAAAAGATAATGTTATCCAACAGAAGGTTACTTTGATACTTTAGTCTTTTGTCTATTTTTTTTTTTTTTTTTATTTTGATACAAATGGCCCCAAATGCAAGAAAATTCTGAGAAACTTTTCATGCAGGCAAATCAGCTGGTAGCTGTTAGGGATTAAAGGACTTTGCAAGTAATTCGCCTGAAATAATTTCATTTTGTGGCTGTTTTAATAAACAGGTCAAATAAAAGCATTTGTATCAAGCAGTAAAACACATGATTAAGTTATTGCCTCAGGAAACCCCAGAGGTGTATTCACAGACCAAATATAAGTAGTAGGACTTTCAGATAGTTCGAAAAAGCTGCTCTGGTCTTAGCTTGAAACACTCTGGAGCAAGGCAGGTTGTGTAAAGCCTGACAGTCAGCATGCCCCCAGGGGCCATTCCTAGTTTTGACAGTGCATTTTATGGCTTCTGGCCTTGCTATGATGGCATTCAGAGCCCTCTAAGGTAATATAAGAATTCTTCTCCATTTTTCTGCTATAAAGGTGTCTATTTATTTCAGAGGCAGTAAAATTTGACTAAATTTATAACAATATATTGTTTTGGCTACAGTTATATTCTAGCATTTGCGATTTTTCTATTTATTTCAACCATATGAAAGAGTTCTTCTTGGGACTGGAAGTAATATGGTAGAATTTTAGCTACAGTTTTATTTTGTTGGCAAATCCTTCTGTGTCATTGTTCATGTTCAAGTAGTTAAATAAAATACTTATCTGGAAAGGAATCTATAGAAATCCTGTGTATGTTCATTATAATGGTTTAACTTGTGGTTTTTTCATGCCCTAAAAGTAATGGGAATTCAGAGAACAAAAGGTATTCTTTAAATATACCCCAGTGATGAATTGTGCTGACAGCATCCTGCACTTCAGCTGTAAATATGTATAGAAAATCCAGAGGAGTACTGAGTTATGAAAAGGTCTGTTTCTATGTTCAGTTCTTGCATTCAGTTGATTTGCAAAACTTCCAAAAGCTTTCTGAATCAGGTGTCCTGGCAAACCTGTGAGCCAAAATCACTGAATTGGAATATGGTAACTTTAGAGACTCCTAAGTGGAGGCTTATAAGTTTAACTGGGCAATTAGTCTTTATCTGGAAATTACATGTACTTTCAGAGTTGTGCAAATTCAAATCGGCATCCTAATGCATGGAACTGCTGCCTTGCTTTTTCTTATCTTAATCCCTTATATCATGTATAATTTATAAGGAGAAATTTACATTGATTTGACTTATCCTTGATAAGATGATTTGACATGGAAACTTATTAATTTTACATTTGTGTAGAACTGGCTGGCAGACACGGCATGATGGGCTTTGGGGATGGTGAGAGCTTGAGAACACCTCTCCTAGTTGATACTAAAAGGTACAATATATAAAAGGAGAAATTTGGGATCTCTTTTGTGTCCTGTGCCATCGGATGTATCCACTTCATGGAAGCAGCACAGTGAGCACTTCAGAACTCTTTTTAAGCCTATAAAAAGTTTCCCCCACATACTCAAAACTGGATATACAATTATTTTTTTTAATTACCTTACTATTACCTGTCTCGTTTCACTTGTGGTGAAAGTCAAAACAGTAACAGTACATACAGATGAGTGTGAAATAGAAGAACTGAGCACTTGAGTGGGTTCTCAGGGAGGTGAATCCCTTAAGAGCCTTCCCTAGGTAAATATGTGTTTTTGTGAGCAAATACAGCTCCTCTATCAATCAGGTCATTGAGGAGGCCTATATATCTTGTCACACACTCATTGTGGGCTGCTCTGTGTTCCCTCTAAACCCAGCCTCTGGTTTCTGTGCATGCCTAATCTGTCTCTAGGCATCTTGGTGTTCATTCTTCTCCTTGGATTCACTAGAAAAACAAGGATAAAGGGTGTTGCGTTCTTCTTGCCACCTGTAATAATGTCTCTTCAGCTGGGGGATGTTATATGTTTTTCTCACCTCTGTGATCCTAAAAGTATTGAATGTTGCTCTTGGATGTCCAGTTCCTGTTCTGTCTTGCAGCATTACCTCTCTGTATAATGCTTTTTTTTTTTTTCAAAATTAGAAAACTGTGTTACTCCATAAAGTATGGGAAGCAATTATGCCAGGAGGTTGTTATTTGAAAATCAGCTGTGGCACAGTGTTTGATACAGATACTCTTAGTGTTGGCCAGTTCTGCAGCTAGTAAGATGTCCCACATTCTGAAAAATGGAGGAGCAAAACCAACAAAATGTGTCATTTAAAATCAAGGTTTAACTTGTCATGAAGAATTTTTGCCTCTTGGTTATGATGTCCAGGTGTTGGAATGATGAATTACCTGACAGTAGAGTTGTCTTGTTAAAGTTTAGGGATTGACATGATCAATGATCTCAGACCTTGGGGGAACTTAACAGAGCTTGGGGAGAAGGATGTACCACTGATGGTAGGCACAAAGAATGCAGAATTTACAGGCCACAGGGACTTTTGACAGAATTCCCAAGATAAAGAAGAAAGTAACAAAGCCAACTCAGCAACTGATGCAACTCTGCTCTGTGTGTGGGTTGGTCTCTTGCACACCAGGTAAAATAACTTATTTGGGGACAACTGTTACACCTATTCTTTAGGCAGAGAAAGAGGAAAAAATTAAAAACAGCTTTTTTCCAAAGATATTTTCAATAATCTTCAGGAAGCAATCTATAGAATAGTGTTTTGTTTATAAGCACAGGCATTAAACTGACACAGCTGTCAAAATTTATATTTTCGTTGATATGCTGAGTAATGTGGGATATGGTGCTTTTCATAGTGATCCATTTGCTGTTCCCAGCTTAGTGCTTTTAATCCAAGTGGATTTGATTTTGTTGAATTTGCTGTTTCTAGCAGAAGTGTGTTTTTCTTTTCTTTGTTTCCCACAGACACTTTCCTCAGAATAGCTACTGAAGCTTCAATTTATACAGAAGTACTTGATACTGCCAGTTCCTGTTAGTATGAATTCAGCATATTTGTATCCACAGTTGCAATTTGGGTAATATTAAACCAGCCTAGTGATGTTTCCCGTTATTTATAAATTGCTGCACAGAATGTTTCAAAGGGGGAAAAGTACTCACGTGAAAATAAATTTCGCAAAGACAAAAAGTTGACTTTTTAGTATATATATTTTAAGCCTTTATGTCTAAAGCTGAGTTTAGACTTCACAAGAGCCTTCATATCACATTTATAAAGTTGAGACAAATTCAGGACAGAGCTTTATAATCAGAGTAACCCATGAGTAGATGGTTTTGTAATAAGAAATATTTGTAAGAAATATTTTTCTTCATTGTGTCCATGTTGAACTGTTTCTCTGTGCAAGCTAACCCTGACCTCAGGATTTTTACCTTGGAAATGTGGATGAGAATTGCCTCTTTTGATTGCAGAAAATCAGTTTTCTATGTCATCAAGCCTCCCCTTTGTTCTGAGCTTCTGGTGCAGAAAAACACATGTTGGGTACCTCAGCATCCACTGGTGCCAATTCCTTCACTGATCCTCACCTATTCCAGTGTCTGTCCATGCAAAGGGACATTTAGTCCTGTCCACTCTCCTAAATCTCCCAAGTGAGTTATTTCTGTAAAGACTCATGGCTTTTACTCTGCATGGAAGCACTCACACCTTCACCTGTGCCATCATGTGATTCTTTTGCAGCATTTTTCTAAAAATCAGAAATACCCTGCACCTTGAATGTTTCCCATAGCATTCCAAGGGCTGCATGGGCTCTGTGAACTCTGCCAGTTGCCTGAGGAGTGTTTGCTCTTTGTTGGCAAAGCAGCTGATCTTTGCAACGATCCTCTGTGTACACCAAGGAACTGAAGAAATTGAGAAGATTTGAAAATTGGATTTCCTTGCATTTCTTTGAGATATAAGATCTTCCAGCCCTGTGTCAGCACTGACCTCCTTCAGTGAACTGTCTTGCACTTTCACACTAATATTCCAAATGGTGCCTGCAGAAATTAATGCAAAATGTCTTATGTACACTTCTGTATCCCTGGTGGGATTAGTACACATGAAATTAGATTAATAGAGTAAGTTATTGGGAGTGCTCCTTCTGCTGAGTTGGTTCTGGATCAGTTTAATGGTAAAGAATCACAGAATCCTAGAATGCTCTGGGTTGGGACTATAAAGATCACCCAGTTCCATCCCCTCTGCCATGGGCAGGGACACCTTCCACTATCCCAGGTTGCTCAGAGCCCCATCCAGCCTGGCCTTGAACATTTCCAGGGTTGGGACATCCACAGCTTCTCTGGGCAGCCTGTGCCAGGGCCTCAGCACCCTCACAGGGAAGAATTTCTTCTGTATATCCAATCCACACCTACTCCCTTTCTGTCTGAAGCCATTCCCCTTGTCCTGCCACTCCAAGCCCTTGTAGAAAGTCCCTCTCCCTCTCCCTGTGGGCTCCCTCCAGGTACTGGAAGGTCTCCCTGAAGCCTTCTCTTCTCCAGGCTGAACAAACCCAATTGTCTAATCCTTTCCTTGCAGGGGAGGAGAAATGTTATTGCTAATTCTCAAGGCTTAAAGAGTGGTTTTGTTTTTTTTTCCCGGCACTATAGTTTGTCTAAATTTTTAGGAGCTTTACAGAGGGCAGCTTTGAAAATTTTGCTTATCATATCTACTTAATCTCTCTCAATTTCTGTCAAGGGTTTGTCCTCTGCTTTGCTCTAGGGCAGAGCTAATTTGTGCATGAATTCTGTGTTTACTTTTATTATAACTCTTCACCTTTCAATTTTCCAGAGCATGAATTTACTTTCATGAGGTGGGGGTGGGGGGAAGGTGTGGTGTGAGCACTTTCCCAGGCACTGGAGCTGGAGTTAAGTAACTTCAAAGATCTCATTGAAATGTTGACCTTCATGGAAGAAAATTCGGAGCTGTGACCTTGAGGCCAGTGAGTACCTGAAATTGGAAGGCAAATAAAAAACATAGCTTATTTTAAATGTTAAAATTTTGAGGCTCTAACTTTTCTTAGTTGTAAAACTCTCTGAACTAGATGTGAACTGCAGTACCAAATCTGGCTTTTGTATGTGTTTAAGAGCAGAAATGTTCATATTTTGGCTCAGAAACTTTCCTCTCATGTATTTTACCAGGTACTGCTTTGTTCAGCTGAAGTTTAAATCCAAACTATTTATTCCATGTGTTGCTTTTACTTTCTTTTTTTTTTAATTTAACTAGTTAGCAGCTGGAACTAGTTAGAGGACAGACAAGGGAACTAAAATAATTAGAATTTTTGGACTTAATACAGTAACAATTAGTGCAATTTTGGTTTTAAGATTTGCAAACTCAGAAGTTATAACATTTTCCTTTATACTGTGTGTAAGAGAAAAGTTCATAAATCCGATAATAATATAAAATTTATTTATGAAGCACTTTTTTAAGCTTTCATGAACCAAGTTTAAAGCAACACTGAGGAATGAAGGGCTTCCTGCAGTTGCTGGAAGTGTTACAGAGAGGAGCTGAAGAGAGCTCACTTTGCACATGCCATTCTGTCAGCGTCAGCTTTTATAAGTAAGGATGAGACTTTGTGCAAACATGAGTCAGGAAATTTGGTTATGGTACCAGTCGGAACTGTAACTCAATATGCATTAGGCCCGTGGAGGAGTTGCTATGAGGTGATTTGTGTTCTAAAGCATCAAGTATCAGTCAGATTTAGTATTTTTTAAAGGGGTCTTTCTATTTTCCTTCACCCTCTGTTCCCCCAAAATTGAAATTCAGACTTGTACTAGCAAACTCAACGGGTTTATTTTTGAAAGATGTTTGGCTTTGACTTTGCCACTTCATAATGCAGTAAATTTAACTATGTTCAATTCCCTTCATATTTTAATTCAAATTATTTAGCATATTATGTTTGAAAGCATCACAGTTCTTATTGCTTGTTGCTCTGACTTTTGTCAGTAACACAGAAACGTGGTGGTTTTACAGTACCAGGGTAACACCCAGCTACCTGCAAATGCTGCTTTAGCTGATTTAGTCAGCTTGTTTTCACCATGTTGTACTAATGCTGTGCTTCACTTAAGGATATCCCCTCATATAAAGATCCCCAGAAATATGTGGAATAGAGATTTTAGCAGTTCTACCACCTATCTGAAGTAATTCACTATAAGGTCTTTGGCTAATCTATATTTCTCTATAGAGCTGCTCATTCTGCCTTAGTATGGACATTTTACACTTTATAGTTGAGAATAAATATTTTTTAATTCCTATTCTAGCTAATCCTAAACCTCTCTGAATAGTCTGGATATCACTTATTACATAATGGGTAATCAATGAAAGAAGAGGTTTTTTGCCTTTCTGCCTCTTCCAATGAAGCATATGAAAGGGAAATAGAGCAAGTAGTGTCTGTATTAGGAAATAAATGAAATTTAAACTAGAACCATAGAATGGTTTGGGTTGAAAAGGACCACAAAAGTCATCTGGTTCCACCCCTCTGCCATGGACAGGGACACCTTCCACTAGCCCAGGTTGCTCAGAGCCCCATCCAACCTGGCCTTGAGCACTTCCAGGGATGGGGCAGCCACAGCTTCTCTGGGCAACCTGTGCCAGGGCCTCACCACCTCAGAAAATAATTTCTTCCTGATATTGGATCTAACCCTCCCCGCCTTCAGCTTAAGACCATTACCCCTTTTTCTGTTGCTACTGCCCTTGTGAAAAGTCCCTCTCCAGCTCTCTTGTAACACCTTTGGGCACTGGGAAGCTGCTGGAAGATCTCCCTGAAGCCTTCTCTCCTTCAGGCTGAGCAACCCCAACTCTCCCAGCTGTCAGATAAATAGGATTTCTGGCTGGATAGCCCTGGAGGATCCTGCATAAGTAGCATTCCTTAGGCAGTCATTCTAGTGGTCATCAGAAATTATTCCCTGGATTGTTAGTTAGAACTAAGGATTATCCTAATTAGAGAGTTATGGCAGGCTCTGGAAGGCCAGGATCCACATGTGTATTTATAACTTTTGTAGCTGATGGTGCCGTGAAGGAGGGGTGGATCAGTGGCTGTGGGGTGTCTGGATGCTGCAGAGTGTGGCTGGGGGAAAAGACAGGTGGGAAAGAGAGAGGGTGGAAGTTGGGCACATTTCTGCATTCCAGGGCAGGAGTCATCTTGCAGCTGAAGGAAAGCTTGGAGGACTTCTGAGGCCTATCCAAGGCACTTGATATTTCATTATGACATTATGTACAAAGCAAGGTAATACTTGAATCTGAATATTTAAACAGTTTACAAGCATGTATTTATTCAGCCCAGGAGAAAAGGTGGTGGTAGTTAATTATTACATGTGTCTGCTAAATGTAAGAGGAATTTGTAGGCCACACACAAGATCTGGATTTCTGGAGTTTCTGTCAAAAACCACACCCCTCTTAATTGATAAAGTTGGTAACCTTATTATGAGCAACCTTGGGAAAACATCTGAGTTGCCTAAATTCATATTGTTCATATTCTTATCTCTGGGTAGCTGCTGGTTCAAGCCAGCCATGAAAGATTCAAATTTAATTAAGGCCTTTCATAATTCTGAAGAACATCTTGCTCATACTGAATACGTCTGTTAAATATTATGTTCCTTTTGGACACAGTAAGTTGTAGTTTTACATACAGAATGTAGTTTAAGAAATTTGCAAGGGATATTGGCTCTGAGCACAATAATTCTACCAGAGATTTTTTCATTTTATTTGGAATGCAAATCTCAGATTAGGATTTGTAGTGTAAAACTAGTTTAGCAAAATAAATTTCAGGGATTCAGACCACTTTGCTCTGTCTGCACTTCCTGGAAGATCTCATTACTTAGGCAATTATAACAAACAGGGTTGCAATATCTCTGTGGGCTGGGCTCTAAATTAGTATGAGCGTGTGGCTTAGAAGGGATGATAATAATTTAGACTTATGTCTGCTTAACAGTAAAACTTTGGCTATTAATAGAGAGGAATTTGTACTGATCAGGCAAAAAAAGTAAATTCTTGTCCTCCTAGAGACCTGAAAAGGTGAGTAGCCTGGTTCTTGCATTTTGCTGGCATATGAATTAATGTAACAAGTCCTGAAGGTTAGAATTTGCTAATATAAAAGCTTGTACTGTAATGTTAGAGGTAGCTTTTGTTCAGTCCTTGCCACGACTGAAAAAACTTGGGGTTTTTAAAATATATGTATATATTTAGATAAGTAAATAAGTCATGGTGTTCTGCATCTGTTGAGGTAATTCAGGAATGAAAACTATAAAAGGAATTGTAATTAAAATACCAGCAAATAGATGGATCCTATTTGAGGGATTGATACAGGTGTCTTGTTGTTTAATAATATTTAAAAAAGAATCCACAGTTGAAGATATTTCTATAGAATTAGATCAGAAATGGTAGCTGAAAGCCCAGGAGATCTAACAAGCTCTTTTCATAACACTACTCAGAACAAGCCAAACTGTAAGAAGGGAGTGTCTGGGAAAGTAAGACTTGCCTGGAGCACAAGCAACAGGTCTGTCTAGAAAAAGATGTCAAGCAAGTAATATTACATTATCTCTCTGGAGCAAAGAACATTGCTTTTATTAATAAACCGTTGTTTGATCAGCAGCTTTTGCTGTAGTTTAATGCAGTGAGGCAGCAAATACAGTGTGAGCACAGGTGAGAAAACAGGCTGGCTCTGGAGGCCAGGAGGAGATTGGAGGCTTTCTTCTGGTGGAGTTTTTCAGCAAAATTTTCTGGGTTTTGCCAAGGCTTTGATGGGAGGTTTTTCTATAAGTGAACTTTCAAGTTCCTAATGCAGTGTATCAGCATTTTCTGTACCTTTGTCACTACAGATGATGAAATCCTAGATCAGATGTTAAGAAGAAACGCAGTCCTGCATTTCTTGTTTGAACAGCCGTGTACTGCTCCAGCCCACGGAGCAGGAGCTTTCATCACAAACAAGAGCATGGAGTGCAGTCTAGAAATAGAAACTCTATGCTATATTTAGCTTTTTTTCACTCTTTTTCTCCCCTCTAATTCTGAGCCAGAAATCTGCTGCCCTCATTTCCCAACACAGCTGGTGGCCATGCATTTCTGGGGGAGTGGCTGGTGGCCACAGCCGCGAGGAAGCCTCGGTGCCTCTCTGGCAGCTCTTTGCTGTAGGTGGATTTCCTGTCACTGAGGTGATTATTACCCGTGGTATGGCTGCTTTGAACTAGAGGAAATACTGCAAGGAAGGAGGATCATTGCAGCTGAGGAGCCTTTGGTGGTCTGTAATGTGGCAACAGAAGATGGAAGTCTCCCAAAACCCAACGAATGGAAGCGGCAGGATCAGAGGGAGTGTCTGTAAAGTTCACGTGTGAAAGAGAGCACTCTGGAATTTTAAGTTTATATCAGCTGACTTAATGACTTTCCAGATTATTCTGAGAACAATTTATGTTATTTCCTTACCATTAAATGGAATATTTGGGTGACGTGCACTTTGGTTAAATTTAGCGTTGCTCATACTCAAAAGATTATTTTGACAAAAATTGAGGGATCAAACCCACCCATTCATTTACATTAATCTTAGCCTTAGGTGACACTAAAGATAAGGCATTCTCACATTGCTCTTCAGATCAATGTGATCTGGAGTTAAATCGTGGCTTACCCACTGTGACAGGCTATAAATGGCAGAGTTCAAATTAGAACGTTGCAGTTTCTGACTCATTCCTGCCTCTGTCTCTCTACATAGTGGGGTTATATGCATTAACCTGAATGAACACAGCATGCTGATAACACAGAGTTTATTAATAAATTAGCTTTCTTTGTGTATGTTTCACCAGCACCACGGAGAAAAGCCCGTGTCTCAGGATTCTTAGTTTTCAAGAGAAGAAAATAATTTTGGTTTGATGGTACAAATTTTCATTGTAATATTTATTTAAATTCAAACTACTTGAATTCTTAGCACAAGTAATCCCATGATAAATGCATATTAGTGGCATTTCAGCAGCATTGGAATAATAAGCCCCACAAACAGGCCCGTTGCCTCTACACTTACCCACAATTTGAGTTATTTGAAGGATATCTCTGTCTGTGGTCAGACAGGTGTCTTTTGTGATGCTTACAAAGCTGTTAAAATTGAACAGTTTTTAATCACAGCTCTTACAACTTGCAGTATAAGAAGACTGAATGTCAAAAGACTGAATTGCGGCCTTCATGGAAAAGAAATCAAAATACTGTGACCCTTTGTGGGCTTTGTGAGTGCTTTGAGTTGTGTGTTAGAGCACTGTGAATCACATGCACAAGAATGATCCCTGTTTCCTCGCTGTGTGGGCACTGGGCTCATGCTTCAGCGATGAAGTGATGTGCAAAAGGGCCTTATTCCAGAGGGGATTTTCACTGGCAGTGAAATGGACTGCATAAATTCTTCTCCCCTTTGAAATGTCATCTGTTGGCAACAGCGGCTGCTGCTCGACTTTGAGTCCAGCAACACCAACTCACAAGCACAGACTCATTTTGGAAGGTTTTTTTTGTTGGTGGTGGTGTTGTCCTTAATGTCAGATGGTAGCATGAATGTATTAAATCCCGTTTTAAAGTAGCAGCAGTAGCTTCAGAGACTTCACACCCGGGGCATTTTGGTTATTTGAACAGAACGAATTGTATTTTCAGTGTCATGAAAGATGTGGTGGAAAGATTGAATGGGGATATAGAAAGGAGGAGTAAAAACTATTTCAAAATTACCTTTATTCTTAAGGCAACAGTCTTAAAGAAGCAGAGCTCCTACGGATTTCTGCATGTAGGCTAGGCATGTTTTTCCCCATGTCTTCATTCCTTCATTGAACCTTAGCCAATCCTCTTTTTTTCCCCAAAGAGGAAAAGGCTGAAATGCACTGAGCTTTGAATCTAGGAAACCATTAGGATTTCCTAGATTCAAGGATTTCCTAGATTCTAGGATTTCCTGCTAAGGATGAGGAGCAGGGGAATCTTGGGCTTCCAGTATTTGAAATTCTTTGGGGTTTTTTTCACTTGCATTTCACCATTTTAGTAAAATCTCTTCAAAAACTGAATCAGAACTCCCAAGTCAGCCATCAAGGATAGGAACAGTTTTGTTAGTTTTCTTATTACTAGGCTGTATTTTTGGTAGTGTGGACTTTTGTTTGTGTGGCTTAATGTATAATGTGACAGTGAAATATGTTTTCTGTCAGGTTATTTAGAGTAATACACATGGTTTATTCTGTCTTTTCAGTAGAGAGAGGAAAGATCTGAAGAAATCCCAGATGATGGCTTCTGATGCCAGTCACATGCTGGAAGCAGCTTTGGAGCAGATGGATGACATCATTGCAGGTACAATAATGCTTCATTTTACACCATACTGTCTTGAGATTTAACTATGTCTGGTTTACTTTTTAATATATAATTCTCAATTTATCACGTTCTCTGACGTTCAGATGTCACTGTTAACACTCTGGTTCAACAGCTGTGTAGAAAAAACTGAAAGTAAAATAAAGGAAGTAAAATAAACTCTACAATTGCCCCTCGGACAGGTGAATATTGAAGTAAGAGAGATTTACTTTGCTTTAGTGCTATATGGTAACTTAAACACATCCTCAGCCATGTGGTAACATGCCATATGTCATATGTTGGTTTTTTATTTCAGTGTGTCTTTAAAAAAAGTTTTCCCCAAGTTTTCTGGCTAGCTGGGTAATATATAACTGTTTGCATTTTAAAAACACATGCATATATAGATATATAAAAATATTTATAATTTTCTTTATTTATGATGTATTTATTTCAAACAGCTTGCCTATTAATTATCTTCATGGCCTATCTTCCTGTTGAATTTTATATCTAGAAGTGGAGCTGTGAACTGTTTTTCACACAGCTGTCCATATGATGCAAGAAGAACTTACTGTCTTTCGGTGCTCTCATGGCCAGGCAATTAAAAGATTCTCTCTCACCATTACAGCTTCCCAGAAGAGAAGTTAATTTCTGTGGTTAGGCCTTGGTAGCCTTGGGGTTTGTGCTCACACACCGTTCAGTAGGAACTCCTAAAAGGAGTGTCAGGGCAGGGCCATGATCTCACTCGTGCACAATGGGAAAGAATTCACTAAAGCTTTATAAATCTAAATAATGACACCCAAGCTGAGCCTTCTTCCCTTGTGAAGAAGATGATGACATCAGCCTCTTGTTGCTGCAGTTGTGCTGCTCCTTGATCTTCTTCCTGCTCTTCTAAGAAAGCTTTCTGTCCAGAGTCTAATATGGGGCTTTAAACATCACCATCAGACCAGCCATGATCAAACTGTATCATTACCCAGGATTTTTACTTTAAGCAATCACTAGGGTTTGGTTTGTTTGCTTTTTATATCCTCATATGAGCCTTCACTTTATTCTAAATGTGCAAGCTTTAACAGACTGCTGAGATATACTGTATATATTCTGTAAACATGACTATGGGATTGATTAAGTGAAATAACTTTTCACAGTAATGGAAAAAATTCTAGGCAAATAGGAAAAGATCACACATCTATTTCCTTTTCCTGAATGCAAAACCTTATTCTAACAAGATTTTAACCAACAAAAGTGAACTGGGATTTTATTTTTTCACACCTTACAAAACACATAAACAGAAAGGGAAGCATTGAACTTCTCTCAGATGTATAAGGAGAGAATAAGAAAAGCAAATCCCAAACTATAATTCATAAACTAGGGAACTATCATGCTTTTTTAGCCACAGTAAGCCCTGGGCTGCTATGGAACCTGTGCTCAGAAATCACCTGCACACAAATGGAACTCAGTGTCTCTCTTCTGTGGTGATTTATACATAGCTCTTCACACACTGGTAAGATGGATGCACTGATGCTTCCACTCCTCAGAAAAATCAAGGGAGTGAAAAGAGTCACTTTATTTAAATTGATTTTCAGAAGAGACCCTTATTTTCTTTTTCCAAGACCTATCAGTTGTGAGGCTAGTCCTGAGTAAGACAGTAGGTGTTTAGTGTTGGGTGTTTTTTCATGGTATGGAAAGATAGCCTCATAATATGTGGCATAACATGATTAAATGGCAATATATGACTGCCTAAGAAAATAATTTTTTTTTTCTAAGTCTCATGCTAGAAAAATAATTGAGGCCAGAAGACAGCTTTCATTTTGTTTGCTTGTTTTTAATATTCTTTTCCCTGCTCCTTTTTCGGATTGCTTGTGCCATGCCATTTCAGGGTTTAATCCTGATAAACAAGGAATAGAATTAAATTTTTCCAGGCTTTCAAACGACATCACATTTACCCCTGCCACTTAGCTGTCGTGGTGGTGGAAAACAGTGGTATAGAGAAGCAAAGCAAATGTTGGAAGAACTATTCAGGGGAAATTAGCTGATCACAGCTGTTCTGTGGTGGTGGTGGTGACCAAGCTCTAACCTAAAAAGACTCAGTCGTGCCAGTGCCATTTGGAGTTTATTTCCACAGTGCATGGGTAGGTCACGAGCAGATTGGCAACCTCGTCAAGAGAGCTGACTTTGTGACTTTGCATTACTTATGTTTTCAGTCTAATGTCCACTGATAGGCAGTATAATCTTACATAAAGATATCTAACGGGAGAAGAAACAAAATATTTCCCAGACAGTGCATCTGTCAAGCCTCATCGATGTTAATTGAATGCTTCCCATATGATTTCAGAGTTATATCTACCTTTACTAATAAAGGAACATAGTGATTTATTCCTTTACTTAGTGAAAACTCAGTTGTTTGGAAAGGTTGTTTACTTCTTTATTATTTTTCTTTGCTAGGAATAGATAAAACTTTTTAAAACAAATTAAGTCTGCTGTCATTCTCCTCTAGCCAAATTCTGTGTGTTTCAGAACTATTTCTTGAATATTCTGGTATGATTGAAGGACCAAGTACATCTGCTGGAGTCTATACTTGGATACAGACATTATCCCAATTTGTCTGAAACTGAGGAACAGAATGATTATTCAAGTTTGATTCTCCCTAATTCAATCCAGTAAGCTTCTGTATGCAATTTGAGCAGGGACTGGAAAACAGGAATGGTCTCTTGTCCTGTATGGTGAGAGAAAAAATTAAGTAGAAAACCCCTTTGAAAGGATGACTGTAAGACTTTATTGAAACAAACCAGGACTGAGATTTCTTCAAATACGGGAAAAATATCTGTACAAATGTAGCTGTTCTTAGAGTCAGCTGGAAACAGCAAAAATCAACTGCTAAGAGCTTGTGCTGTTTCAATTCACTGTATCCAGATTCTGTGGACATCTCCAGGATTCAAAGACCAAGGTTAGACTTCATGACTGATGTAAACTTAGGTAGCTGATAAAAAAGATGTTTTCTTTTGGAATGAGGCCAGAGTGGGTACCAGGAGACCCACATGCTTCTCTTGGCCTCAGAAACTTCGTCTTTGGGCACAAAATTAGTATTAATCCCATTTTAGAGAACTGAGAAATCCAGAGATGTAGATCTGACATTGCTTAACTTTTGAAGCTTGAGTATATCTGTATATATACACACGCAAAACCAGCATCCTCTCTGTTTAATGAGCAAACTATCCTCTTTTCTTTTATTTGCTTTACTACCATTAAAATACTAGATTGTGGTCTTGTCCTTTAGGATAAGAACTGGGTACATGCAAATACATATTACAGGTATTTACAGATTTGCTCTTACAGCCTGCCAATTCTAAAAGTCCTATCCCTTGCTCCAAGAGGTGACATCTCTCATGCCTGATTCTGATTAATCCAGCCAAAGAGTCCCACTGCAGCCTGTTCTCATTCTCAGTGCAACACAAAATGTATTAGTGCTTAGACTGCAGGAGGGGAGGATTGTGAGGCAAGATTAACAAATTGAATTTCACTGGGCCTGATCAAATTTGACAGATAGGTCAGTGTTCCCAAGTCTTTTATGCTTCGGTACATCTGTACTGATAACCCGCCCTCATAGCTATATAAATTAGGCATGCTAAATGATTAGCCTTATTTGACTAAAATATCAAAAAAGGGTAATGTGATTGTCAATGAACATCACTTAGCCATTAGCTGGAATGACTTGCACTCCAAACAGAGACTTCCTCTAAAGAAAGCACCATATATCAGATCCGTCTACTCATTCTTTATTTGAGGTGCATGACTTTGGCATTGCTTCCCTCTGAACTTTAACCAAGTTGCTACTTCTCCTTTTATTCAGCTTGCACCCGTTTATTAAAATGTGTTTCTTTATAGGACTGTAGATTTTGGTAATTTTTTATTTTCAATATATCCTAATAAATTAATACAGTTTTTATTTTACAATTATTTTATATCAAACTGCTTCTCTCCATCATCAATTTGTAAATCTGTTATTTCCCTTTGTGATTAGGGACCATTAATTGTAAGGTCTAAAACCTCCTATCACAATATAGTCTGCTGTAGCTCCAGAGTCTCTTCAAATTCACCAAGTCATCAGCATAATTATTGAGTTTCCTTTTAACCAGAGCTCCTGCAATTGTTGCTTACTGGAAAATAATGAGAAAGTTGTATGTGTTATCACATGGGTCTGTACTGGTAGTTCAGTATTAGCACAGAAAGATTAAAAACTAAATACAATTAAAAATTTGGGCCAGAAATTGTCCAAGGAGTATTCTGCTGAGGTGGTAGAATGTTGGTGTTCAGTTCATGGCTGTGGCTGCTGTGTCACAAACCCAAACACTTCCCACAGTCTTGCTGAAAAAGGGGCCTCCAGAGGAACCTAAGCTTAAGAGATGAGCAAGATTTTAGTTCAAGTTCAAGTTTAATATATTTTCCTTGTGGGATCTACCAGCCAGAATTTGAAGGAGGACCTGTTTGTGGAGATTTCTAAATCACCTCTAATAAATGATTAGAAGTTGGGTTCTAAGTGCAGGGGTGGACAAAAAAAAAATACTGACAGTCATTTGAACTTCTTTGGATGGATTTTAGGTTTTGTGGAATAAGGTTTCCACTGAGTTCCTACATAAATAAAAGGAGAACAAAATATTTCCTGGTGACCTCATCCTTTACCCCTGAATAGCCACATGTCATCACAGGATTCATTCAGTCTCACAGCACTTTAACTGAAGAAGATGGACACCTCTGTTCTGCTTCATGGGGGATTGAAATTGTCCAGACCAGACTGAGAGCACTTAATCCTATTTTTTTGTGGTGTGTGTTGGGGAGGTGCTGGTGGGTCTTATTTGAAGTACATGCTGGGTGACATGCAGCTGATGGGCACAGTTGTGACTGTTTAGAACGGCTAGAAAATAGCTTCTATTTTTCCTTTTCAACTTGTACACTTGCAGATAGTTTTATGTTTTTGTCACTTAAATCCTATTCAAGGTTTGCTTTACTTTCAAATTCAAAATTTAGTTTCTAATTAAAGGCTTTCTAAGTAAAGGTGTATAGCTTCTTATAATTTTAATAGGAATCTTTGTAGAATTTCACTTCAGAGCACTGAACTGACTGTAGTTAAAATAATGATGAGAGAAACAGAACAATTTAAATACGGAACAATTTCATTCATTGTAGATCAGTGTAATTGGACAATAACAGTTGCAGTGGTTTTCTTGCATTTTCTAAATAAATTACAATTGTGTTAAAAGGCTATGCTTCAGTTATGATTAGTACATTTCCTTTTTATCTTCTGTTCTTTTTCAATCAACAATTTAGGCTATTTTTTCTGAACAAAAGAAATAATATATCTAGAGCACTGGTTTATCTTGTTGCTGCTGTGCATTAAGTAAGGTGAGCATTTGTGAAGTTATCACATAGTGGCTTTTTTAACCATTAACTACAGTGTGTTTATGCATAGATCTTATAGCAGTAGAGATATGAAAAAGGAAATTACATAGAAAATTACTTGAAATGAGGCCTTTGATAGAGAAATATATAACTTCCTGTCATAACAGTGCTAGAAAATTATGTGTTCAAGAATGATGGGGGGTTGAGGGAAAGGGAAAGATAAAAAGGGTGTGTGACCTCTAAACATCCAGGATATTAAAGAGGGAAATATAAAAGCTTAACACAAATATTTATGGTTTATAATTTGCGGGTTTTTATTTTATAACACTTAAAACTTGTTTTAGGTGCTGACATTTATCTTCAGATACTCAACTTCAGAAAATTCAGATTAATAATCCCTTAGATGTCAACAACAACCTATTTAGAGCAATTAAAAATATTTTAAAGATGTAAAAATATAGCAGTTCAATGTCTTTCTATTCACCTAATATTTTTTCATTGTCAGCTCTCTGTGGCCTTGCTTTTAATTTTATTAACAACACCTAAGATGTGGCCTCTCCAAGTGTACACACTCGAATAACAATTACAGCCATTTGTTACTATAACCAGTTATTTATTAGGCCTTTTACACATGCTGTAGCCTTTGAGTTAAGACCTTGCATAAGTGGCCAGGTGCATTTTTGATCAGTGCTTTAAAAGCATGTGAAAATCAGGGCACCTTGCACACTGATTTGTGCACGTGCAGCACTGGCCACCGAGTCCTTCCTTCTCCAGGGTTGCCAGAGCAACCTGACCTTTGGAATTTCCTCAATTTTGAGTGTTTAACCTTGCAAGAGGTCACTACAGCTGTTTGGGTACTGTCCCCAATGATGCTTCCCGTTCTCAGTTTCTCACAGATCGTGGGGCTCTGAGCACAGGATTGAGAGGCCAACTCTCCACCTTCTCTGCAGGACCTATGGATTCCCTCTGCAAACAGGGCAGTACTGCAGAACTTACAGAGCTGAAAGCACTGAGAATATCTTTTCTACAAACACTTCATTATCATCCAAAAAATAGATGTTTAACATTGTTTTTTGTAAGGCAAAATTGTCCTTTGAAGGTCCAAGTCAAACTGATTTACCGATCAATTTGGTCTTTCACTTCCCTTGCGTGTGTTTCTGCCTTTCCAGCAAAACAACAGAATTAGAGGTTTTCTTGAAACTGGGAGTTAAAACTAATTCAAAATGGAAAAATACTAACTATTTAAATATGCTACTTTAAATTCTTTATTTCTGACAAGAGATAGTTATTTTAGTATAAAACAGCAAAAATAGTGTAATGTCCTAGACATCTACACCAGCTTACCAAACTGCAGTAAAGCTTTGCATTTATACCAAATAAACTCCGTACATCACAGCTGTTTGTATTGAGTTTTGAGGTAGGCTTGAAAAGAAACAGTAGCATAAAAAGCTGCAGATACAACATGTGGCAAAGAAAGGCAGATAAACCACGATGGCCATAACCCCACGGGACTGAAAATCTGAGACACAAAAGTCCTTTTGTAGTTTGCATGATGTGATCTGTTCTTCTGTTCATGAGTGAGTCAGTTGTTTAACAGGCAAGTGGATTTCTAGGATTTCAATTTAGTTTGATATCATTGCATTCAAAATCGCATCTTGTCTGCTTCCTACTTTAAGGCAATGAAATTGATTTGAGAGTCTTTTTAAAAATCAAAACAGTGTAATCTTGATGAAACAAGTTTCCTTTATTTACTCACAAGCTGAACGCTCTTACTACTGCTTATTACAAACAATTACAGATTTTGTATTAAAAACACTGTTTTACTTAGACTACTGGCTTCACTGGCCCTAAATACACTCCTTTTTTATGTGCAATTAAAAAAAAAAAAAGAAAAATGTTGCAAATATTTTTAATTTTTTATAAATATGTGGATTCTGTTTTTCCTGTGCAATGTAGAGTCAGTCTCAGACCTCCATCACAGCTGCATAATCCATCTTCCTTTTTTCAGCAGGCTGCTCAGCTTGTGTTTCTGGATAGGAGAGACCTTTCTGTTGTAGCTGTGGGTGCAGTCCCTAAATGTGCTGCACATCACAGCTCAGCGTCTGGAAGCATGTAGGAAAGAAGTCTGAGTAATTACACCTATAATTTGCATAAGAAATTATAGACAGTTCTTGAAAATTGTCTCAAAGATTCCACGTGTGATTGTAGGAAGAGCTCAGCTGAAAATCATCTGAGCTGCATGGAGCTCTCATCTGAATGTGGTCATTAGCCTTTCTAGGCTTGGAAAATTTTTCCTAGGGCTTCCTGCTAATCCAGCTTAATAGTTACTTTTCCCTGTAGTTAAAGATCTAAAAGCAGAGATTTGAGAAGTTAATATGAGCTGCGATTCAAAACAGACCGTTTGTGATGTATTCTGCATTACAGTATGAGAAGAAAGGATTGTGTGAGCTCCCTCTTCACTCATTTTGCAGGAGGCTTAGGAATCAGGAGGCTGAAATACGTCCTGTCCAGCCCTTACTGCTAGTTTACATAAACTCACATTTTCAAGGCTGTCTTCATGAGAAAAAGAAAACTGTTCTTCAAAGAAAATTACACTTTGTAGTCTTGAAGGAGAGAGGAAGAACTTGGACAACCTATATGCTCACTGAGTAAAAATTCAGGTAAAAATGTGTTCTCTAGCAGTGTAATGATTGACTGAAAGGCCAGAGGAAATGTATGTTTATAGCTCTATTCTAACCACTGTTGGTCAGATGTCAAAATTGTTA
This sequence comes from Daphoenositta chrysoptera, assembly GCA_013397915.1. Classification (NCBI taxonomy): domain Eukaryota; kingdom Metazoa; phylum Chordata; class Aves; order Passeriformes; genus Daphoenositta; species Daphoenositta chrysoptera. The sequence goes on along the minus strand of VZRO01005638.1, from coordinate 378,933 downwards.
CTCTTGAATATTTCAGCTTTATAGAAAGTCATCCTTACTCAGCATAGATGTAGTTTTTGGGGTTTGCTGTGGGGTTTTTGTTGGTTTTTGCTGGTTTCTGATCTAAAGGAGCCAGCAGTCTTAGGCAAATCTCTTTTTAACCCCTGATGGTTGAGTTGTGCATTACCAGGACATTTTTTTTTCCAAAACTCAGCCAGTTTGAGAGCGAAAAAATGAGACGAAAAGGATGAAATTAGGATGCAATGTGAAGTGAGAGGTCAGACACAATATCTACTGCGAAGAGAGATGGAAGTTGTGTGATGGATGCTTGTATTCAACATAAACTGAGGAGAGGGGATTTTCAAACTGGCAAGGCTTTTGCCTCTTTCTTTACTTGTGCTTAGTAACTTATTTTTGCAAGCTACCGGCAGTGCTATTTTCTGAATAGGTTATGTATTTGCCCAAAAGGAATGTTTCTTTGAAGCCATTCCACTAATTGCAAGGACCTCTGAGAGAAAAATGTGCTTGAACAGTCAGGGTGTAAGAAATGTGTAACTTAAAAGTTGTTTTCCTTGTTTTATTGCTTATTTTATTCTTCCTACCTACATATAATGTGCAGCAGCATTTAACCTCCTTCACCCACTGGCTGTTTGGGGAGGTCAGAATGAGCTACTTGGAATGTCTGAGTTTCAACACTTTTTCTCCCTTTCTTTCTTTCTTTCCCGCTCCTCTAAAGTGAACATTCATGAGGAATAATTGTGTTCCAGCAGTACACTAGGAAACCATGGTGTTGAGTATTATATAAACATCGTGACAAAAGATTCCCCTGTGTCCTGTTCACCCCTGGAAATAGAAGTGAGGTACAGGAAGACTGTGACTTGCTCGAGAAAAAAAAATTAGTCCTTTTGTAAGAGTTCAAAACTGCATTCATTTTGCCTGAGTATTGATAAAATTCTAATGTTTGAACTGCAATCTTTTCCTCTTCAGTTATCTATAAAAAAGCAACACGTATATAAAGAGCTGTTAATAGTAGAGAATACCGGTAACAAGTAGTGTTCTTTTTGCTCTGTGGCATCTCTTTTTATTTCCATTAATCTGCAAGGACATCCAAATTGTTACTGTCTGGTGTTAAAACTTTGTGTACTTTGCAGCACGATGCTGTCAAGGTTTAAAGCAATGCAAAGAAATACAATTATTTGCTCCTACGCACTTCTGTTTTCCAGGGTGTGTTCTTGTCCTTCTGGTGAGCAACGCAATCCTACTTAATATGAAACTACATGGAAAGCAAATAAGAGAAGCAAGCCTGTGATTCATTTGAATTTTAGCAGTGAATCAGGAAGTTTTCTGAATTAAAATGCTGAGTTGAACTTGGTATTTCTGCATTTCTGTACCTAGTACAAAGTGCATTGTTTGTTGCATTCAGATCCCCATTTTCCATTGCAGTTAGGAGAATAAAAGGTACTACTTTAGCAATTCATAGCAAACCAGTTTTAAAGTAATTCAGCATTTTGCAAAATGTGAATCTGCCAGTCTGAACTGTCAGTTGAAAAGCCTGGGATAACTCAAGGATGCCTATGGAGTATGCCCAGTCTCAGGAAATCACATAATTCCTGGCTGGCTCTGCCTGTGCTCCAGCACTTTAGAATTTTTATCCTTTAGAGAATTGAGTTTCTTAAGGGTGACAATTCTTTCACTTGCCAAGATTAAAGAGTGTGTGTGTAAATATATTGTTTTCCTTAGTGTTTTGGTAGAGGCAAATCAAATAAAGGCATGCTGAAATGTGTGAATATCACTGATACTGAATTTTCCTACAGAAGCTGAGATTATTTTCTGTAGAAGGTAGATGTTGCCAGGAATGTTGTAGCCATGCTAATGTAAGGATTGAGGCAAGAGGTGATACACAGTGAGTTATTTGGAGTGGTGAACAAAGATGTTACCAATACTGTCCTGGAGAAAGTTACAGTGGCACATATGGTGTAGGTGTCTATTTGAATATATAAACTATCTACCTAGTACAATTAACTGAACTCCTGAACAATTGTTTTAAATTGTATTTAGCTTGGCTTTTATTTCACATCTGAAATATTAACTGTGGGCCTGTAAGTTAATGTGGTTTGGTTTGGCTTATGTAGAATTTTGTTTGGGGTTTTTATTCCACTTGTCTATAAATAAAAAGTATTCATGCAAATAACATGAAGAAATCTATAGCAGAATGCTCCTTTCAGTTTTTCCCATTCCACAAATATTTTAAATTGCCAGTTCATTGAAGGGGTAGCCACCAAAGCTGATTATGAAGTAGCTTTGAATTGTGTCTGATTTTGCTTAGCAAGCACTTTTCACACTAGAAAAAGAAAATATTGGCATGGAGTTTTCCAAAAGAAAGAGTGAGAAATGGCACAATAACCAAGGAGTCAATGCTGCTTAAGAAGTCAGTGTCATATATCAGTTTGTACGTGCATCTCTCAGAATGTAAGTAATAAGCCACTCTGGCTGAATGAAAAGATGTAATTGGTTATATGATCCAAATGGCCCTTACACAATCTGGAAATCTGCTATTTTTAGTTGCTAAAGTTTAATATTTATCTGCATTAGGAGATACATAAACAGAAACAATCTGGCCTGAATAGCTGAGAGCATAGAAACACATAAGAAAATATCATTTAGTGGTTAGAGAACACAAGTCCTGCAAACCAGTGAGCTGATCCTCCCCTCAAAGGAAGTAATTCAGGAAGCCAAGGTTGATTTACGGGGTGAGGCTGTCTCGTGTGGCAGCCTTTGCAGCACCGGATATTGAAGAAACTTTATCTTGGACTTGGTCTTAGCCAGAAATTAAGATGAGATCTTGCACTTGAGGTATTAAAATAAACTCATAAGCAGAGGAAGTCAACAGGATCAAACAGAATATTCTGAGTCTGAAAAGAGATTGAGGTAATATGAAATGCTCCAGTAGTGAAAATGAATGTTGCTTTACCAAAAAAAAAAAGCAAAATCCTACTATGGAGCCTTGCAAAATTTCTAGGGAGGACTTTTCATTGTTGAAAACAGTCAAAGAAAAACCCCCACATGCATTGTAGGGTAGAACCCAAGCCACACAATTTTTTGCAAAGACCTGACAGAATACTTTGGGTCATTAAAACAGTGGTTGAAGAAAACCTGGTTGATATTATCTAAATTTTCCCGAAAGCTGTGAGTAAAGTTAAGCATTCAAAAATGAGAGACAAACTACCATCCTTGTTCAAAAACTGGGGAGTAATATTAGCATTAAATGATCAATTAGCAGTTTGGTTCAAAGCTAATCTAGGTGCAGAAGGCATTTCTGTGTCCTAGGACCTACAGGGGTGGTGTATTCTTGAGCTGTGTATCAGGCTACATGTAAAATGAAACACTGGGTTCAAACATAGTTTGTAGTGCCTGAATCGTGGTAGATACATGACCACAGCAGGCAAACTAACACTGATTAATGTGAGGTAGTGTGCATTCAAGAAGAAAATCTGAATTCCTTGTACATTTTTACATCACATTAGATGCATCTGCTCAGGGGAAAAATAAACGTAGCAGATAATTTTCAAAGCCCCCATGAAGATTTTTGTTCCTTTCATAACTAACATGTTAACTATGTTAAACACAGGAGTAAAAAGAAGAATACCAAGGAGATTATTATAATCCCCTTGTGGACATCAATTATGTAGTCTTCAAATGAATACTATATGCTGTGTGGATCCAGGACAATGTGAATGATCAAAAACCTAAAAAAATCTCCTGTTAAGTCAAATATGAGGGGAAATTGTGATTGTTTATGCCAGAGAGAACATGAATGAAGACGTGTACAATCTATTATGTACATGGGGTAATGAATTGTAAATAAAGACTTTAAAAAGTAGAGCAACTAGAAGTTTTCCACCTGACTGGTTCTTAAAGCAACAAAGGCATATTAAATGAAATCAAGGTCTGAAATTCATTTTTCACTGAGGAAAGATACCTTATTTTAGTGTGCATCTCATTGAAACAGGGTACTAAGACAAAAGTTTTGGAGATTTTAGAATTTGTATTATTTATAATCCTTCCATAAATGAGATGCTTTTTCTGTGGTGCTTCTTGTTGAGAAAACAATATTGGTGCTGGAGAGCTGGCAAGAGGGAGGCAGTGCAATTTAGAGAGCTTTTTGTAATATATAGAGCTAGAAAAGTTTCATTTGCCATTTATACTGCTAAATTTTGGGGTGTTATTCTCCGTGGGAGAGTTCTAAACCTGCTCACAGTCATTTATATTTCTCTAGATCTGGTAACATGATCTATTTTGATCCAAGTTTCTTGTCAAAGGGCAGCATCAGTCATTCTTACATTGCTTAGCACTGTGCTGTGTGGGTACTTCCAACGATGTAGCTGAGAAGTTAGTGACATCTCATGGCAACTGTGGAAAATTACAGGTGATTTGGGATAAGGTTTTGGGATTTCTAATTTAACGGACATTGCAAATGTGCTCTAGGTCAAAAGACTTTTTTGATATGCTTGTAAATAACTCTTGCATTTAATTCTCCAGATTTCATTATTTATCTAGAGACTAAATCAAGTATCTCTAAGCTTGAAATGAAGGTTTTCATTCTAAACTGGAACTTGTCAGTCCAAATGTCGTAGCGTGTAGTACCTATTAATTTGTCACCTACAAAAGAATTATATAACATTATTGTCTCTCCTGATTTTATTTGTTTCAGGCACAAAGTCAGCCACAGAGTATGCTAATGGTGGGTATGATATTGTGTCACCTGCTCCATCAGTGTACCTGGGCACATTTCAAATTTTGCACCTCCTGGAAGATCTGAAGATGGCCCTGGAGATGCTGGAGGATCCTCAGGAGAAAGAAGCATTGAGAAACCAAATCCCAGGGGCCACAGCAGTGTGTCTGAGGGAGTGGTTTGAGGAGAACCTGGTGAGTTGTTATGTGAGCTTTCCCATTTTGTCTCTGAACAGGATTGGGTCAAGCATTTTCATACTTGTATTATTTTTCTAAGAACTGGAATCTGGATACTCAGAAAACTGCAGGGGATGGTGAGCAGTCATGGAAAGCTGAGGATATCACTGCTTTGTGTGCTGATTTCTAAAGCAATGCAGATATAGGAGCATAAGAAGTTGATAAAAGACCTTACTTTGTCCTTGGGGAGAGAAGAGATAGTAAAAATGAAGTACAGGAAAGTTGCCTTTTCTGTGGTTTTTTTTTTTTTTTTTGGTTGGCTTTGCTTTGGTTCACTCTTTGCTGGAGATAACAAATTTATAACTGTTTACAAAGCTTTTAGTTTTTACCCTGTCAGTTTAAAATACAGTGGCATTGTCTGTTGAATAGACAGATCTAGACTGGATGATCCTTCTTTCCTTCTCCTTGTTGCATTTCCTTTGCTATCAGTATTACAGCTCTCCAAAGTACCCTGTACACCAGGCAGTGGGGGGAAATGCAGGAAAACCTTTGATTCTGCAGGAGACACATTCCTACTGGGATAGATAGGGAATAACCATCTGACTATACTGGAAAAGACTGAGGCTTGCCAGGTGAGGAGCAGAGCTTCAGAGAGACCTCAAAAGAAGAGACCCAGTGGATGTAAGGGAAGAGAAAGAGCAGGTCCTGACACAGCCTTCCCCTTCTCCAAACCTGCAAGGGAGTGGTGGTTCCTCGTGGGTACAACCCACCTGCCTCTTCCCCGGATACAGGAGGCTTCCCTGATTAATGGTTTTCCTTCTGGCTTTGTCAGTGCATGTGACTTTGATGTAATCGTGCCTGTAGCCTCTGGTTTGGTGTTTATTACCTCTGTGGCTGCCACGTGCTGACTGTAACCTCGTGTTGTTGGAAAGGTGGCTGCTTTTGTTTGAACTTGTCAGCTGCTGGCTTGTTGGCATTCTTCACAGAGTGCCAGTCTGGGGCTGGAAAATCCTGTTTGGGCCCAGATGAGAGAAAGGAACGATAATTTAGTACCAGTTAGGAAAGCTAAAGGTGTAGTCAATGTTTAATTTGGATTTACAGTATTAGGTTTTGGATTTAGATATCCTTAGGCCAGCTCTTACCCAATGCCTGCCTCAGCAGAAATTTTAATGGTTTTTCTAATCGTTATGATAGCTGAAAGATGGATTTACTGCATAAAAGGCATAATTTTTCAGAGTTGTTCACAGTAACATTGGAAGTGTATCAAGAGTAGTATTCATTTGACAAAGCAATTGGCCAGTCTGGATTCAGAACCAAGAAAATAGGGAAGATGTGATATAGAATATCTATAGTCCAATATGTAGAGATGACTGATTTTAAAATATTTTGCACTGCTCTGCATCGAGGAAGGATACTGCATAGTTGCTGTGACTGTTATTTGAAAATGCATGGTAATCTTATGCATTTGAAGACCTTTCTTATATTTTTTTAAATGCAAATAATTTGCAAGCATGCATATAATTTCTGTGGAAGAAATCTGATAAAATTCATCTCGTTTCAAGGAAATGGAATATGTATTTCATAGTTGTGTCCCATACTGCAATTTCCTACATTCCAGCCCAGAGCTATGAAACATGACACTTAATATCTGTCATATGTCAGGATAGTTGAGGAAGTGAGTTCTAAAGAATGAGAACTCTGCATCTCAGTGAATCCATGCTCACTGGAAGCCTCAAATGCAGTTTGGTTATCATTACTCTATGAAATGCTGGAGTATCATTTAAAAAACCACTCAATTCCCATGGTTTAAACACACCAAGACCAAGGCCATTAAAATCATAATTAACTAGAGATCAGGGGACTCTATATTTAAGATCAACATCAGCAATATGACAGATAAACCAGAATACTTAGATGCGTAAGAAACATTAAGGAACACCTACAATTTTCTAAATGCAGTTCTAAAACTAATTCCAGAAAGTTAAAATCCCACACACATTCTCAGTTCCACACACACATTTCCTCCCTCCCAGCTGGTGTTGGTCACAAGCAGGAACAGCTCCTTCTGTGGCTGTGGGTTCCCCTGCTGCCCCGGGGGCTCACACAGGCACCCCTGAAGTGTGGGTCCCCCATTGTTGCAGCTGGTAATCCCCAGGTAAAACATCCTTACACAAAAAATGCCACATGTGGCACATTCTCCAGTGGAATGTGCTCCAAAGTGCCTCTTCTAAGCATTCTATCTACAGTGTAGGCTAATGACTGAGTACAGAGACTTGGAGTGTATTTTAATTGTTGTTTTCAACTGAAAAATTACATAAAACAGTGTTTAATATCAGCAGCAGTAACTGAATTGTAACAGACTTTGTAGTGAAAGGTGAACTGATGCCTCTGAGTTTTTATCTTTTAGAGCTATTATAGGTTAAATAATAGGTATAAATGGAGAGGGAGTTTCTTTTGTGGGTGATTAATTCCACCTCTGTTTATTTTTGGGGTCCATGCACCTTCCTTTGAAGCTGGAGAGCTGCTCCAACATGAAACTGAATAGCTTCAGAGACTACAGCAATTGCTTTGTTTCTAACATTTTACTCAAATGGCTATCAAAAATATTCCCAGCTTATCCTGATTAGGCACACATTAGAAACTAAAGATACAAAAACCCATCTCATTTTTCTTTTAAAAGCAGATAAGCATGCTTCTTTCAAGAAAAGTGTCTTATTTTATGATTCTTCTTCACTTAAATGTGTGGTTGAAAATTGTATTAAAAATCATTTTAGCTGCCATTGTTATTCAAGAATACAAACAGTGTGCCTAATGGAAATAATTTGAATGTGTGTTTTGCCACTGCCCCATATTGCTTTGCTGGGAAACCACAGGAAGGGAAGTCAGAAGGAAGACTCAAGGCTCATTCCTGCTGGATGGTATCAAACAGCAGCATTTGACTGCCAGCACTGGGGTTTCAGCAAATTATGGGATAAAAGTCCCAATTATTGTCTGGTGTGCTCCTTCTGCCGTAGCAATCTTCATAACCCAATGCAGCCCTGAAAGCTCTCTGAGTCCCAGTGTGGGTGTCCCTGCTCTGTGTTTGCCACACAGCAGGATTTGGGATTGCAGCTTCGAGGACAGAACGTGCCTGACCCTTCTTTGTGCTGCTTGTGTTGGACATTGCAACATCAACAAACCAGAGCTCAGTTGTACCTGCATGGGGAAAATAACTTCTGCAGAAAATTGCCCCTTGGCCTTATAACTCGAGTCCCTTTGCAGCTTTGGGAGTTGCCACTTAATGTGCTGAACTACACGTAGAATTCAAATAAATAAATAAATAAAGTCTGTGGAGTTTAGCCCTTGGTCAGCTTTGAGGCCCATGGGTTTATTACTGATCAGTCAGGAAGTTTCTGTGGTGATTATAGGCACTACAGCTGGTCTCACCTTCCTTTAGGCCCATAGCACCAAACTCTGAACTTTATCAGGCATGAAATATCACCAAGAGATGTTTGGCGGTCTGATCAATATAATTATTATTAATTTTTTTTTTTTTTTTTTTTTTACCAGTGGTAACTTTTATATTCTTTGTCCCGTCTGCTCTAGGTGTGAATGCCAAAGATGTGGGAAAATTCAGATATGTCTAGAATAGGGAAACTTTAGGCATCATGTTTCATACCTGATACTACCTTCCTTATTAACTCTTTGGAGAGCAGCTGCTTTATTCCTTTTTCTTATGGAGTCATTGCTGATTTGGTGTTTCTTCTGAGACCGAGGCACAGTGTCTGTTGAACTAAAGGTGTTCTTTTTGAAAAGGCCTTTTTTTTTTGTGTCTGTGGTCTGGGATCTATGACCAAATCAGGTTCCTGAATTTACAGCTTAATGGACTCAGTAACTGTGCTGTCCCTTCTCTGAGACAGATAAAATAGGTTTGACAAAAAAATTAGCACTGAATTTATAAAGATTCTGTGTCTAAAGAATGAGGATTTTACTGTTGCTGTAGCTGCACAAATCTTTTGACAAACCCAAAACGGAAGAAAACATGACTAATTATAGACTTTTAACTATTTAAGGATTGTATTAAAAACTTTTGCCCTGAAGAGAATGTCTGAGGTGTTTTACACGGCTTTATGATTGTAAATTCTTTGGCCTTAAAAACAGAACACAAAGACCTAGGGATTGTCAGGGCAAGTTCATACCAAACAAATTGGTGGATAGTATCAATGTTTCTTGTTAAATATTTCAGTATTTCCAGTGACCACGTGACCTACCACAAAGCAGATAGTAATTTCAGCATTAAAAATTAACTGCTGCAATGACAATTGACTGTGTTTGGCTTTGTGTGCTATGAGAGAATGTATTTTATTGCAGTTCCATAACTCTAAGTGAACTTCCACACTGTTCGTTCTGGGTTTTATTCTATCCACTAATCCAAAAGGATATGTGGAATCCTTTTATGAGTAAAGAGAAACACTGGTGTTATTACAATTGTTCTCTAGCATGGGTGAAAACCTCATTTTCAGGGGTGCAAAACATGATCTTCTTCCTAGTGGAACATCTATATTTAAAGCAAACCATTCCATCTGAGACTTAAAATGCTGATTCTTGAAAACTCATTTGTATTTTCCTGATTATCTGAAGGTTTTTTAGAAATTTGACTCTGAAAATCTTTCTAAATATTCTCAATTTGAGGAAATGGAGAGAAGAGCAGAAGAAACAGTAGAGGAACATGTGGTAGAGGCAATTTTTAATAGAATGTGATTTGCCTTATATGTGCTGTGCTTTGTTTCTTTTCAAGATCTATGCTTTAATGGTAAAACCAGAGACTTTTTAGCAGAAAGAGGATAAATTCCTTACAGTCTTGATTGCTATTTGCTTATTCTTAATATTCAAAGGAGATTTTTTCCACTGTGGGTTAAAATCAAGGAATATTTTCCCCAGTATCTTCACAAAGACTTGAATTAAAACAGTAAAGCCCAGTTCAGAATCCTGACTTGATGGAGCTTGTGGAGTTTTGAAGTCACTTCAAAGTTTTATTTTAAGCATGTGTTAAAGTGCTCTGCTGAAACCTAATCACTAGTCTCTCTATTACACTTTTGTCTAAGATTCATTTCACATCCAGCAGAGAGGCAGAAAACGACTGAGTTCAGGGCACTTCCATGTACTTGAAAACAGGCTTTTATAAGAGTATCAATAGCATTTTTCAGCAACAGCTGAGTGGGAAGGGAATGTATTCAGAGCAATGCCAATTAAATCCAGTGTATTTATCTGCTGGTAGATCTGACTGTAGAGCTCAGCTGCTGGGAGTCCTGATGAAGCTATTTTTAGCTGGATCTCCCCACTGCCCAGTGATATTAACACATGTTAGATTGAAAATGGAGCAGTGGAGCCTGCCTGGGACAGCGCAGAAAAGCCGTCACTCCGAAAGCATCCGTGTTTATTTCTGCCAGCTTGAAACATCAGATGGGTGATGTTTGCTGAGAAGGACTCAGAGTTGATGTCCCAGTCCTCCACAGTGCTCCAGCTCCTTTTCAATGAATTGATGATGCAAGGAAGCCCTGAACTGGAAACTCTGGTCCTCTCAGAGTTCCCCAAGTGTTTCAGAGTAATTCACAGCACACCAGAACCAGCAGAGAAGTGCCCTTCATGTGTTTGGCCATTTGCAAATACTAGAGTGCTTTGGAGACGATGGAGTTGCTACTGTGTACAGAGCTTGCATGGAACTTTTCTAAACCAGGCCTAATTCTTCCAGTGTTCTGTGATTGCTTTGTCTGGGAATCAACCCTACATTCTGGGACTGTGACTGCTCACTGTGGTAGCTCTCAGCAGAAGCAGGAAAGTCTCCTCTACAGGAAACACTAATAGAAGTTTAAAACAGCTTTGCAGTGGATAGGGCTGGTTTAGATCTCTTTCTAAAAATGGTGCTTTCTTTCACCCTTGCACTGATCAATAATTTTTAACAGAGCCGCTTTAAACCACAGTGACCAGAAGTGCTTTAACAGGATTGTGTTATGGCCTGAGGCTTAGAGTTCTTGTGGGAGACAGGTGATATTCCTGCTACAACAGCAGTGCCTGCACTTTTGTGTTAAGTTTTCCAAGATTTCAAGGTACTCTACTGACATATTTGAAGTTTGCCCTCAGGTGCAATCCTCAGCTATGTGGCCTATCCACACCTTGATGCTGTCAGTGGAATACTCTGTAGGAAGCCATGATTTTACACAGAAATTGCACGTTATCCTTCAAAAGCATTAATACAATTGATTCAGTTCCATTTGTACAAGTCTCGTTCAGCTGTTGGTTTCAGTGCCTTCCTTTGCACTGGGTGGCTGAATATCCCATTAATTCATCTTTCCTTTTGTGTCTCATGTTATGCATGGGGCCCCTTTTCCATCTCACCTTCTGATCTGTCTCTAGAATCTCCAGCTGCATTGTTCTTCACTGATTTAAATGTTATACCCTCTATTCATTTAACAAACATTAATGCATAAATGTATTTTCGAAGTGGAGCTACAGGAAACACCAGAGAATGTTTTCCATAAAGTAATTAACAGAGAGATTGCTAAGAGGGAATTGTTTCCTTAAACAATGATGCTGACAGAAAAGGTGTAGAGGTTATGTAAAGAAACTGGAGACAAAATTTCATTTTTAAAGGCCCTGTGCTGATTTGGAGGCATTATTTGAATAATAGAGGAAGGGCATAACTTTGAAGTATTTCTGTATATAACCCCTATTCACATTTCACAGAATTTGGATGGATAGGTTGACTTACCGACATTTGCAAAATCTTATTAGTGACAAACATAACAATGTTGTACCCACAACAAAGTTATTTCATTCTCTTTTGGATTAGTATGCTAATAAGATGCAACTAAACATTTGTTTGGCTTTTGTGACTGTTCAAAAATGGAAAAAAAGCATACTTATTTTAGAGATATTGTACAACTTGTTGGCATCCTACTCTTCTTCATAAGTAGGAAACAACATGTTTAAGTTTCCTTAATAACGAAATGCTTAAGAAAAACAAAAAGAATATTCCTTACCAGAAATAAGGACTTGTAAAGGTGTGTCTGCAGCTTATTCTGGTTTGGGGTTGTTTTTTGGTATTTTTTCCATTATGAAATTTAGAAGAGAAAAATCTGATGTGCATCATAGTGAGGAGAGGCAAACTGTTACCTGGTAATGTTATTGGGGTATGTGCAAATATTTGGTAAATATCCTGTTTCAGATGTCTCATGCACTGATTTCCTGCAGGTTTGGCAGTTTCAGCAGTGATTTGAAACCTTTCAGACTGGAGACTAAATTTATTGACTTATTGTAATGTGTTGTGTGGTAGGATGTAAATAAGTATCTTTAATTATTTCCTTACATACAAGTGTACTCTTGCATATAATTGGGGGAAGTGTTCACAGTGATTTTGCTGCTCTGTTAAGTAGAAAACATTTTTTAGATTTTATGTGAAAACAGAGTACTCAGGTTTCTTACGTTCTCTTCTAAATAAGTTTCATGCAAAAAAAGTCACAGTTCTTGTAGAATTTGGGCTGGACAAAGTGTTTCAGCATATGGAGAGGAATGTTTGAAACTGCCAAGAATGTGCAAATGTCTGTGGCTGAATTAACAGACAGGAACTCCATCTAAGAACCAGCAATACATTCTTTATGCCAGCCAAGGGAAGGGATCTGCTTATTGCTTGAGCAGTGACCAGAAAGGACATGGCAGTGCTGGGATTATGTGGTGTGGGAATGGCTCCAGAGGTGTCAGCACCTGCTGGAAGAATTACCTCCTCTCACCCCCAATACTAAATAAGGGTAAGGGTAAACCACCACATGGAACTAATGGCCTTCTAAGTCCTTTTAATTCTGAAATACAGATTTTAATCAAAGAATTAAGCCATTAGGATTGAGAGCATCTTATGCTGGGAAAGGATTATTTGTTTGTGCATCTGCAAAATGTTATTTTTTGTCTGTTTCCCAGGATATTGTTTATTTTTTTTAAATTATCACAGGCAAAGCAAATGTGCTCAACTACAGAATGCAGTGTGTTTTTTTCATTTTGTTCCAAGAGTTACTTTCTCTGTCACGTAGACATTATCAGTTAGTCACGATTAAGACTCTAAGACAAATTTTTTTGCTGGAAATACTTAATTTAGATTCTTGAAGCCATTTTGCCTTGAAAATAAGGATGTCTTCCTCCATTGTCTTCTGCACAAATGGCCTGAGTTTCTTTGTACACAAGTATTCTCATATTTTCTCTCTCTTTTTTCAGTCTGAAGCTCTCATATTTTTCTGCACCATGAGAAGGACACGTGTGAATTGGCATGATGAAAAAATTTTCCCTTTTAAAATCTGGTCCTAATCCCTTTGTTTCCAAAGCAGCCCAGACACTGGGATTGGGAAAAAAACCAGAGATGAATGGTTGTAGGAAAAGTTGATACTAATTCTTGGGAATTAATAAATTTTTGTGGCGTGTCCATCCTCACTAGTATCCTGTGATGAGGCTGGGAGGATGCAAAGATGGTCACTTCATTTCTTGGCCTAGGAGAGCAAGTGTAAGTTCTTTTTGTGTATTCAGAGGCTGATGGGATTTGAAACCAGAACAACCTATAAGTTATTGAGGAAAAGGCAGACAGGTGCCATGCTCCAGGCCCTGGAGAACTGCTCTGATTCCTCCTCCTTTGCCCTTTAATTTCCCAGGAGATTCAGAGGCAATAGAAGAACACGATTTACTGTTTGCATTTGTGCTGTACCAAAAGTTTTATTTTATCACAAACATAATTGAATAAAAAGTAAAATTGCTAAAACAACACCAATAATTACAATTTTATAGTGTTCACAGAGCCTCAGCTGTGTGAGAGGAAGAGGTGGAAAAGTGGTGGAAAATCATCAAACTCTGTGCTTACTCAAATCAGTGTTGGTAGAAAAGGGAAAACACCAGACAGTGCCTGCCCCTCCACAGTTCTAAGAGGATCTGTGGATGTTTTCTTGCCTCTTCACAGTCTGGAATGGAGGGACATGAGAAGTGTAGGTGATAATTTAAAGCATTTTTACTTTCAGTTTCAAAGCTCTTACAGCGTGTTTGTTTACTGTTTAAGAGAGATTTCAAGCCTTGTTTGAAGTATTTGACATGCTGACTAAAAGTAATGGCTCACTTAGCTGAGTGGGTTTTTGTGGGTTGTGTATCAGCACGAGTTCTTGGGCTGGCACCTTTGGCATTCTGCAAATGGAGATTTTAGTTCCATCAAGGCTGGCAGTACTCAGCAGTTTTCTATGGGAGTATGGAATTGGCAAGGAAATCCTAATAGGTTATCATGCAGCTTATGGAGTATATAAACATTGCTAACTTGAAATATTTTAGTGCCCTACATTGCATTTGTATTGCCACAATGTGTGTGTTCTTTTATTTTTGGAGACAGCACTGGAGAACATAATTTGATGGGGCAAGAAAGCAAAAGCTGGATCAGTCTCTGTGGGGTAACTCTTGAGAGTGGTGGTTCTGCAGTGGCAGGGGGGGGCTTTTGCTTCTTTGTTTTTTAGTTCTCCACTGAACCAGAAACTGGTGCTCAGTGAAGAGCTACACACAGACATGGATTTCCTGAAAATAAGGAAACCATACAGTGTTAATCTGATGAAGCACTCCTGAGATTACCATGTATTTTCCTTATTTTCACGCTGCCCAGAGAAGTTAACCTGCTTTCCCAGTGCAATGGAAAAGCATTCTCAGCCAATCTGGGGCACTTGATTTGCATTCAGTTGGTTTCTGAAGGTTTCAGGCCAAAGCTCAAGCAGGATGTAAAGTTCAGTATGCAGGTGACAGGCTGCCAGTGAGCATGTGACTGTCTGGAATGTATGCTGTCAACATTCTGGCTGATAAGATGCAGAAAATTCAGACACGTACCTTTTAATCAGGAAGAATGACTAACAGGATTCAAGAGGTCTTTGCATGAAATCCAGCACAAGTGACAAGGCAGAAGGAAGGTATGTTGTCATTTTTAATACTTTTAAAATGAGAAATGGATACTACCCTAAATGCAGATGCTGCACCGGGGCACTAGGAAGTTTAGCAGCACAGTTTTTCTGTAGATTTTAGAATGAAAACCATAATCATTAGCTGATAAAGTGTGGTAGAGTGTTTTAAGAGAGGTATTTCCTTCTTCCCTGAATAAACTAAAATGGGAGTCTTAGAGCCTATGTTTTGAAATGGATGAAATGTGGAACCTGAGGCACCATAGTGGTGGTACTATGGGATATGCAATGCTGTGAGATCAAGTTTGATGTATTTTCTAATCTCCATAATTAGATAACAACATTTTTGGGGAAAAAAATGCTTTAAACTATTGGAAATTCAAGTTTAATGTCAAGAAAACCCCTATTCAGTCTCCAGCTTGTCAGCCATGACAGGGGATGTCATGCACAGGGAAGTGTACTCTATTAAATATTAATTTTTTAATTATTATTATTTAATGGACCATTGGTGATGTATTAAGATTTTTGCCAGATAGTGTGAGCTATTCAAGAAATAACTGCTCTCATCCACTTTCAGACAGCATAAATTAAGTATATTCTATGCACAAGGAAACCCAAGTCCCCTTCAGATCTGTCCTGCAGCATTGTTTTTGGAAATGGACAGCTCTTTTCTCATCACATTTCCTGGTGATTTTAGAAGACCTGTAGCACCGACTTGCTAAAAATTGTCATGTTTTTCTTATCATGTGACTTTAAGAACAGATAATAAATACATGAAGGGAACTGAAAGTCTGGGTTTATATCCTTCCCTCTTACTTTGTGTTATATGAGGTTCTGAGAAGAGCTCTATCAGGTCAAAAGGACCAAGAATGATTGAAATTAGAAATTAGAAACCCACATCCCGTTGAAGAAATTTGGTCAAGTATCTGTGACTTCCCCAGTCTGGAATGTGGGTAGTGCCTAAGTGAGGCAGGTCCCTGTAAGAAAGGCTTTTCAGGGCTTTGTACAGCTTCAGACCTTGAGTCCTGTGTGTATATCATTAGTACCATGGGCAGCTTTGACACTGGCTCTTCCAAACTGCAGGTTTACTGCTCCTTAAACCCAGGGGTCAGTTTGGCTGCAGGATCTGAAGGCAATGAGGAGATCAGTAAATGTTCTGAGATGAGCAGGAGGATTCCATGGGGACAGCTGCGTTTAGTTCTGAAGAGGCATTGCCCAAGCAGTTGTCCTTGTGTGTGTAACAATCAGCTGCCTGGTTTAAGGCCAAAGCCACTTTGAACTAGGAGGAGAAACAACGCTGGAAACTGGAGTTTATTGGGAAAAATTGGAAGTCATGGATAACTACTGTGTGGAGGCACTAGAGGACACCGCAATAACAGGCAACACTTTAAACTTCCCCTCTTGCCAGAGCATTGCGTTGCACACGCATTTATCTTGGTGTTGCAAGTTTGAAAAGCTGCCATGCTGTGAGATTTCAGCTTCAGCAGGAACAGACAAATATCTTGGAAGGGCATCATCATCTTCTGTTAGGATGGAAAATCGCCTCTTTGGTAATAGCAGTATTTATGGGATCATTATCTTATTCACAGGATCGTCCTTGAATTCCTCCCCTTTTATAATGTCTTTTGAGAGGACAGGCAAGTAATTCAAAGAGCAGAACTTATTTTTAGGTTTAGTCTGAGCCTGAAATAAATTGAGAAGGCTGAGTAGTGTTACGATAAACAGGCAGGAGAACAGAGACAGGAAATAGGGGGTCTTTGGTAATGAGTTCCAGCCACTCTTGAAACAGAAAGCCAGAGAAAGCATTACTTGAGAATAGTTTCTCAGTGACAGCTTAATAATTTTTAGCTTGTTATTCAACATTAAAGGGGAACAGATCCTACAGATTTATGCTGTTCTTGAAAGATCTTTTTTTAAAGATCATTTAGGGAGTTATATTTTTAATGTTTTTAGGGTTGCATTGTTCTTGCTGCTAACCGATCTGCTGTTTAAAAAAACCAGATGTTTGGGGGGGAGCCTGAAGTTTATACAGTTGCGTGTTATATATACATCTGTGAGAAGCCTTTGGGATAAGACTGTGGGACAGGAGCAGGGGATTCAGCTTAAAATATGACCAGGCATTGAAGATTTTAGAAGTTGAGGGTTGAAAGGGGAAGAAATCACAGCTATATCCTGTAGAACAAAGCAGAGCGCTTGCTTCCAAAAGTTTCTTTTAACCCTGGGAATGTGACTGCTGAGATGGGCCCAAAGCATGGATGGTGAGATTGATATTTACAAGCACTTCACGTGGCTAAAGAGGGTAAGTGATTTGCTGGGCTTTGTTTTCTCTTTCTAAATGCACATTTAGCAAAATCTTAGTCAGAATTCTCACCTTTGCGAAAGGAAACTCATTCAGTGCCTCAGACCTTAAATGGTGTGAGTTTCTTCATGAGAAGTGAATTAAAGACGTGTCTTGGTGTAGGAGGAGCAGGCTTAGGGAGGGGGGAGAAAAATCAGCTGTCTTTGTCTTTAAAAATGAAACTCTAGGATCAAACTTTGAGCAAATGGCAATAGATTCCGGCAAGTTCTTGTGCTTTCCGGGGATTGCAGTGCAACAAAGCAAATCCTGCATGGTAACGTATAGCAAAGGAAAGGAGAGGGTGTTGTTTACCATGGTGTGCTTTAAAGGGAAAAGTTTTCTGCACTAGCTCTTCACTTCAGTGATTCTTCATCGGGGTAACTGTGTGAGACCTTTCGGGATGCCTTTGTCTCGGGTAAAAATGGTGGTGATTTTCTTCTGTGCATGTTACTCTGCTAAGCAGATGGGTTTTTTAAAAGGCAGGGCTATTAATTCTGTGATGAACTGCCCAAACATAAATTAACTGCATGAGATTGTTTTTGTCTTCCTTTAAAAAAAAAAAAAGTAGGTTTGTGCAGTTCTCTCATCACCTTGAAAAAATCACTTTGTTTTTGTCGGCGTTTAGATGTGTTTATGTTCTAAGTACTTATTTTTCAGTGTTAGAAAAATCCATTAATGGGATGTGAATATATCCATTGGAGTAGGCTGGTTTTTAAATTAGAATATGGATTTAATTGTGTGTCACGAAAGAAGCACATCCTCTCCTTATTCTTTTAAAATCTCTTTTAGCCTGTGTGTGCTTTTCCTTCAAATTCTTGCCTGTTTATATGTATACATACATGAGTACGTATGCACATGCACTCTTGGGTTTTTACTAGCTGTATAAACATAAAATATCTGTCAATACTAATGTGAAATGTGATTAGGAATTTCTAATTTGGGTTGTTTCTTGAATAAGTGTAAAATATTAATGGTGCATCAGTCTTTAATAAGAGCTTGAGAATCCTGAAGTTAATTTACCAAATATTAGCATCAGATTCTGGAAGCTTTCACATTTCTGGAGTGTGTCTGTGGAAGGGATTAAATAGAAAGTGAGTGGATAGTGAAGAGGCAACAGGAAGTAGCTGCTGGTAACACTATACTATTATTTTAACCTGTGCTCTGTGCAGTTAAAGCCAATTACCTCTTTCAAAAGTGTATTTTGAGCTCACATAATAATTTTCTGTTTAAATGAGGTTGTGGATATGGCATGTCTGCCACTCCTGCTTCCTGGTGCAAATTTCATTTCTGTAAAGACAGGGTTGCTACTAAAAGGTTAATAAGGTCTGCTGCAATCACCTGGTGGACTGTGCTCAGAAGGGATACCGTGTTCAAATGTAGCACAAGCTTTTACAGGAATTAATAGTGCTCTTGCTGTTGTTGCATGTAATTCCCTTTATGTCAGGTACATAAAGGAGAATATCAATACTGCGGCTTTACCTTGGAAGATCTTTAAAGGGGTGAGCCCATGTGGGGGAAGGGAGGAGGACTGAAAATTATCTTGCATTGTTTCTAGGAGAACTTAAGCAGTCTGCTCCCAAATTCCTTTGACAAGTGATTTAGAAAACAAGAAAGTTGAAACAATCTAAGTTGCTTGTTCAATTCTCCCATCCAAGAATCCCAGTGTCTCACATCTGGCACTGGCTGTTACAGCATATAAGGATTTCAGTTCCTGCAATCATAAACTGTTGCTCTTTGGCTGATAATAAAATTATGAGTTGCTTTCAGAGTAACACATGGCATTTAACAGCAAATAACTGCAACAGACTTCCATAAAGCCTTGGTGAAGTATGCCAGAGCTGGCTCAAATTTCATCATTAGCAGAAATCACTTCAGAGACCCAGATGGGATTTGATGTTGCAGGGGTTGGCTAGGCTAGATTTGTGTGGTATCTGTGGCTTAGACTGGGCTAGGGCAGCAAACAAACAAAAATCAGGAGATCCAGGCTGGCAAAACAACAGATACAACTGCTATTTTCAGATGTTTAGAATGGAGGGTCTGGTTTTAAGGCAGAAGTCGTGTAACATGATGTGCCCAGTAGCATCTTGCAACAGCAGCAGGGGAAAAAGTAATATTTAAATCAAACTGAAATAATGTGTCACCATACTTCCATTGGACTTTTTTGTTGTTAACGTGACCTGTAGAAATGCTGGGCTGAGAATGGCCAGAGGGATGGACAAAGTGGGCAGCAAAACTTGAGAGCATGTGGACAGAGCCAAGGAAGGAGGATGGGGAAAATTCCTTGTGTATACACAGTGCACTTCCAAGCTCACAGCTTGGCCAGCAGCACAGTCCTCATAAAGTAGTGTGGGCAGTTTGGGGGAAGTGTTTTGCAGGGAATTAATATTGGGTTCTTTCTTAGGGCCTAAATGTGGATTTGTCAATGTTAAAAGTCTCTGCTGCAAACTAAGGGGAGATGTCCCCACTACCTGAAAGTCTCATTTTTAACAAACATTCTTTTGTGCTCCTAAGGGATTTGAGTTGGAGGATTCGTGTAAAATTTTGTGTTATCCTGTTGCTTTGTTCTTATCTTTCTACCTGTCCTTAATTAGAAGACACCATTCCAAATAAAAATGGCACAATCCACATTCTGGTACATAGACATGTAGTTATAGCCAAAAATGATTAATATAAATGCTAATATTCACTGTAAACAGTGCAGTGCAGAGCTAATGGCTGGCCTGAAATTGGTGTACATTGGTTTTATGCCCTCCTTTTTTTTTCTGGAGGAGATTCTTAACATGTACTAACAAGAGGTGGAGTGATCAAACCCATGACATAGCCATTAAATTCAAGATATTGAAGGTGAATATTATGACTTCTAGAAGGAGATTTTCTTTTAAGACATGTAACTGTCTGGAGGGAAAAAGTAAGTATTGGTTTTCAGAAAAATTATCCAGATAAAATTTTTTAAAAATTGTTTAAAATTCTTTTGTTTTGAGGACTACCAAAATTTACCTAGCTCTGTCTTTGCTGGTTTCAGACTATGCACTGTCAGCTTTTTCCAAGTGATTGCTGCTTTCATTTAATGAACCAGTAACAATGGCAAATAAAAAATCCTGCTGTTGATTTATTAATTGCCTTCAGATGAAAGGCAAGAATTATAGATCCAGAAATCATGTTCCAGCCTTCTCCTCCTCTCAGGTAACTGAGGGAATGCACATATGTTGAGATGGGTGTGTATCTGAGATAGCACTAACATGCCAAGAGATTAAATTTGTATTGCATCCATAGTCAGATGCAAATAAAAATGTTTACTGTGTAAGCTGCTCATTCACCACTTCATAATACAACTCCTTGTGACTCAGAACTTAATTCTGCCGACCAAAAAAAGTACTACAGAGCTGGAAAGACCATGCATTTCTAAATATTATCAACTGCAAACAGGCTGGGAAGAGTCTGCAGTCCACATTTTCTTGTGTTGAAATGTAATACTGCGGTCTGTGTGGTGGTTTGTGGTAGAGCTGACTGGCTGGACTCTGCTGGCCATACTCCTTGTTTTCAGCTTCTAAACTACAACAAAAGGCAATACACCAAGCATGCCCCTGATCTTCCCCATTAATAACAGCATTATCGTTGCCACGGGCATCCTGTTCAATTATCAGGGGAGCTGAAGGTGGTTCATGTGACTGGAGAAGAGAGGAGGTTATGACATAATCTGTCTCCTCAAAGAGGCGGGTGACTTGTTGAAAAAGCTTACAAATCACCACTTTAACTGACTGCCAGGTTTCTTTTCCCAGCTCCTCCCTGCTCCACAGCCCAGCATGAGATCCATGGTGTTTGTGACAAATTTCTGAGTAACTGCTTGCTGACCAACTTCAGAAGTTGGTGGGGTTTGGATTAAAATTAGCTGTGTTGGAGATTCTTGGTGCTGAAAAGGCACACACGAGGAGAACATCAACTGACCAACATTTCTTGCAATATCCTTTTAAACTTTTGCTGATTATCCCCATTTTATATCAAAGCTATTGAATTGTTCTCCAAAGTCCGTTTTGTTTTTTTTTAATGTCACGTAAGAAGGAAAATTTAAGCCCTTTTCTTGGAAAAGGACTCAGTAATGACTGGATCATGCAAGTGATATTTAGACACTTGGAACTTTCCAGCAGCTACCAATATTGTGTTCAGATTAAATTAATGAGCATATTCCAAAGAGAGATTTGGAAAATAAAAATGAAGAAGCTAAAGCAGGTGATGGAATGCTGTTTGATGAAAAAAAATTATGGAAAGCTTTCTTATTATTTTCTTTCTCTAGAACTGGGTGAAACAGCTGATTTGGAATTGTTTCAGGAAACTTTTTATGTTAGTATCTTTTGCAATCTGATGGGCAGTAAACTATGTCCAAAATCACTAAGGAGACTGTAATACAGGTGCTCTGAGAAATTTCTTTGCAGCTCCTGGCTTTCCATAGCCTGGACAGGTGCACTCTTCAGTGGGTAAAACCTGCCTGGATGGGGTGGCGGATGGAGTTACGTCCAGCTGGGGACTGTCACCAGTGGTGTCCTCAGGGCTCAGTGTTGGGCCCAGTCCTGTTCAGTATCTTTATTGATGATCTGGATGAGGGGATTGAGTGCACACTCAGCAAGTGCCAAGATAACCCTCAGCTGGGTGGGAGTGTTGATCTGCTGAAGGCCGGGAAGGTCCTGCAGAGGGATCTGGACAGGCTGGATGGATGGGCCGAGCCCAGCAGCGTGAGGTTCAACAAGGCCAAGTGCTGGGTCCTGCCCTTGGGTCACAACAACCCCAGGGAGTGCTGCAGGCTGGGCAGGAGAAGCTGGAAAGGGCCCGGTGGAAAAGGACCTGGGGGTGCTGATTGAGAGCGACTGGACATGAGCCAGGTGTGCCCAGGTGGGCAATGGCACCTGGCCTGTACCAGCCATGGTGTGGCAGCAGGAGCAGGACAGTGACTGTGACTGTCCCCTGTGCTGGGCAGTGACTGTCCCCTGTGCTGGCACTGCTGAGGCCTCACCTCCAGTGCTGTGTCCAGTTCTGGGCCCCTCAGCTCAGGAAGGACATTGAGGGCCTGGAGCGAGTCCAGAGAAGGGAACGGAGCTGGGGAAAGGTCTGGAGCCCAAGTCCCGTGAGGAGCAGCTGAGGGACCAGGGGTGATTAGGCTGGAGAAAAGGAGGCTCAGGTTTGATCTTACCACTCTCTAGAACTGCCTGAAAGGAGAGTGTGCCAGGTGGGGATCGGCCTCTTCTCCCAGATAACCAGTAACAGGACAAGAGAAATGGCCCCAAGAAGTTTAGATTGGATATTACAGAAAAGGTTGTAAAACATGGGAACAGACTGCCCAGGGAAATGGTGGAGGCATCATCCTTGGAAGAGTTCCAAAAATGTGTAGATATGGTACTTGAGGACATGGTTTAATGGTGAAAATGGTGGTGGTGCTGGTTGGACTCGATGATCTTAAAACTCTTTTCCGGCCTTAAGGATTCTATGATTCCTGTAGGCAAAGTATTTATGGCATGCAGTTGATTTTTTTATCTGCAGTCATACTGCCATCAACATATTTTCAACTACCTTGCCTTAGCATATCTTTCCTTCTACTTTGTTATCATGTCTTATCATAAACTTTTTTTACGTGTTTTATGCAATTCCTCTCCTTCTTTCATGTAAGAGACATAGTTAACATATTTGGCTTATAATTTGTTGAGCCCAGGTAACAATTTTTTGCTCTTTAATGCTAGATCTTCTGAAATAAAAGCTCTATAGGAAATCTTGTCGATTGAGACCTGTGTAACCACATGACCAGTATTTATTTATTGTTTGTGAGCTCTTAGAGCAACTGGAATCATCTGTGGTCTCATGTCTTTTGTGCTGTGAGTCCTGCATTCAATTGCTGCTGATACATGTGACATCTTGCTCGGTTTCCTCTCAGTCCTGGCTCTCACAACTGCAGAATGCACTCCAGCCATCCACAGATGGCCTTGGTTCATGTTACATTGTTTTATCTTGTCTTTATACATGCCACAAAGAATTACCAAGTCTTAAACAACTGCTGTACGTCAATCAGACACTTTTATTTAGCAGGTCATTTTTCTGTCTACTGTACTTCCCTGTACTTATCTGAGGCCTTTCTGGCTGACCTCACACCTGCATATTTAGAGCCATTTCTGTGAGGTCTTGAGCCTTAGTTGTGCTTATTATGAACTGGTCAAAAACTCGTGACAAAAGTTTATTCTGAGTAGAGTTAACACGTTCTTCTTTTGATGATGGATGCTGGTAAGTGAGGTGTGGAGTGAGCTCCTGCACACTCTGTTTTCAATGTCCTGTTGGTCCCTTAAACAGGGACAAAAGACCAAGATTATTGAATTTATAGGTGATTCTAGTTAAGGGTCTTGCAGCTGTGCTAAAGGGCGTGATTAAAAGTGAGAGTCAGATGCATAGGGAAAGAGTATAAATAATAGAATGCAAGTCAGTGCAGACTTGTTCAAAGTTATACATTTAAGCAGAAACAAAGAGTAAAAGCAGAATGAAGAACAGGAGGGCAGCTAAATGAAAGCATTTTAAAAGGATCTGGAAGTTATGGGTCCTAGGCTGAAAATATATGAATTTTACTATATGGTTAATATGAAAACAAATATGGCCCAAGAGTCTGTGAAAAGGTTTTACCATTCAAGCCAGTTTCAGCTGGAGTCCTGTGTCTCCTCTTAGGCTCTTAATTTTAAAATAAGTTGGGAAATAGTTGGTGAAGAAGAACCAAAAGAAAGTCACAAAATAAATCTTGAAAAACTAACTTGTGAGAAAAAGACAGAAAAACTCATATTTTCTTTCACAACACAAAGAGGGACCTGCTAATTAGAGATGTAGAGATAACCTTTAAATATATAAAAAATCTCTGAAGTGAAGGAAGGACCTATTTTTTAATTTATGGTGGTATGATAAGAACCATGAAGAGATGATCCAGATTAGGCATTAAGCAAAATGCTCTAATGATGGGTAGGTAAGAAGTAGATGGAGAAGCTGTGAATTCCAATTCTGGAGGTCTTTAGAAGAAGAAAAAACAAGAATATTGTATTCTAGGATGGAATAGTGAACCAGAGGATCTCTTCAGACATCTATCAGCCCTGTTGGTGTCATTGTGATTCTCTCAATTTCTTTCAAAATAATCAGAGACAAGGGTGCTCAGTTTCTCTCAGCTTATAAAGATGCTACACTTATATCTTGTTCTGCACTTTATGGCTTGAAAAGTGTCTTTTGGATAGAAATTTGATTTTTTTGATCTGAGTTGATTAGCACCATATTTATTTTCACCATCTGTTTTATGTTTGGGCATGTAGGCCCCAGCATAGATCAAGAAGCCATAACTATGTTAAATTTTTTTTTAAAAAATTCTATTTACAAATGATTAGCAGAAAAAGAAAGGGCAGTTGGGGACGAGGATTATAATTATATTGGTGCCATTGTGCAAGTGCCCATAAATGAGTAGTGAGCTGCAGTTGAAGGGAAGTCCTTGGATCCCTGTGTTAGCTGAAAAGCCAGGCTGAGTGTTGCATTCCCTGGCAGAAGTGCAGTGCCTGCAGTGGAGTTGGGAAATCAGCCTCTGGGGGCTCAGGTTACTTCTGATGCTCTGAGCAAACAGCTCCATTCCCACAATGTTTCAGTGGGCAGGATGAACCTAGGAGACTCTTCTAAACTTGAATATATCTGCAGATTTTTTTTAAATTGTGGTGTTTCTATATGAAGTATTAAATTTCATAGGAAAGGGGGTGTAATAGTAAAGGACAGGCCGTGTTTTAGAAGGTTTTGCTCCCTAAAGCCATTTAGGAATACATGGGTGATTGGGTAGCTAGAGCAGTTCCTGATAAGAATTTGATCATTTAAATAAATTTTTAATTCCTAACAAAAAACTTGTAATTGTCTTTCAGTAATTTCCAGGAATAATATACGTATGGCAGTTTTTACCACTTGAGAGCAAACACAAGAGTCATTGATTTTGGCAAAAGACTGTGGAGACTAGATATTTCAAATTAAATGGGTTTTGTTTTGGTAAGATGGTGTTTTTCATTGAAATCATAATTTTCTAGAAAATATCAGTCTATTGCTATACCATTATTGATTGCTGGAAATGAGAGAGTATTCAAAATACAGCTAAAAAAAGGTACATTCCAAAGGCTTCATGCATATGAAATAAACAGTTCTGGTCTATATACACATTTTTTCATATTTTTTGTATTGTAGAAACCGCTTAATACATATAATTTTTATTAACTATTGCTTGAAAATTTAAGTGTAAAAATTCTCACAATACTTTTTTTTCCTCCCAGTCACAGGTGAACCATCATTCATCTAATAATGAAACTTACCAAGAAAGGTTGGCAAGATTAGAAGGTGATAAAGAGTCGCTCATCCTGCAGGTATGTCTAAAAGAGAGAAGAAAATTGTCTGTGTAGTTGATATTCAGTGCATAAAAGCTGAAGTGGCAAAGTATTTTCTGTTAAACAAATGTTAGCAGGTGGCCAGATGTAACTGATATTTAACCAGGAATTAATTTATAATCTGTATAATCCCTCTAAATGATTTCATGGTGGGGTAACCTGGTAGAGGAGAGGGGTGTAACAGTAGTAAAAGGGGGGGATGACAGAGAGATTGAAAATAATTCTGGCCCAGGACACTGCAGTGGTGATGGTTCTCTGGGTTTGCTGGGCTTTGCCGATTTTCTAGGTTCTGTGTTCCACCATTTTTAACGACCCAGAAGACTGGCAGGTAGATAGAACTGGTATTTTTCCTGTTTATATGCCATACCAAAATTGTTTACATCATCAAAAGCTTAAGGGGGAGGGAAAGAGGGATAGAGAAAATTTGACAGTAAAATGCATGCCTAAGCTCTTCCAGGTTTCCTGTTTCTCAGTTTACCAAGTTTTCTCAAACAGATCCTGTGTCCCATGTAAGTTTTCCTCCTGGAGAACACACATGCTGCCCAAGTTAATTTTTTTTTTCCTGTGTATTTTTGCAAGTACTAAACCGTGCATTCCATGCTTTTTAAAAACTGAAGCTGGAGATCATTTAAATGGTCTTTGCATATCCTTTCCCTTACAAAATGCATATTATAAGCACATGTATTTATATCAAACAAAGTGAACTGTGTTGGGTAGGTGCTCTCCCTGCTTTCAGTCACAAGTTTCTGTAAACATGTTTTATCCTGTATGTTCTGCTCACACTTGTGCTCATTTACTGAGCAGCAGCCTCACTGCTGTTGTTAAATAAACAATAAATGTTTTGAGACACAAGCTTTGGCTTGGTTGGATTTTTGTTTTTCATTGCTCTTCATAAACAAAATTGCTCTTACCAAATTTAGAAAAAAAACCCCACCTGACAAAAAAAAAACTTCTGGTTGGAATTTAAGTGTGTGCTACAAATTCCCTTTACAACTGATATTTATTAGAATGTTTTTGATTAATCAAGTGGATTTTAACGCTAAAATCTTGGTTCTATTGATAATAGCAAATGAGTCCTGCAGACTGTCCCGGGCTGCTGCTCAGGAGGTGCTTTTCCTGTCTTTGTCCTGCAGATTTTTAGTAACTACTTCATCCACACAAGCAGGTACCCAGGAATGCAGCCAGACAAATGCACAAAAAAGGGGGTTTATGACATGTTTTAGAGACATGCTTAGAGCTTTTCTTAGAAGGATTAGGGTAAAATCATAACTAGAAAATGCCTCTCTCCTGCATTTTACTCCCATCATTTCCACCCCCCATCAAACCCGAAGACTTAGTCAATATTTATGCATTTTCCTTTCCCACTGCTCAGCATTGCTGTAGAACTGCAAAAACCCCAGGCAAATAAGACAGACAAAAACCTCAGTCTGGAAGATGAACATCAACAACAACAACAACAACAACAAAGATGCCAAGGTGGAGCTGGGTTTAGGATCTGGTTTACACCAGTTCTCAGGCAGTCGAATACAAGGAGCACAGGCAAGGCCCATGCTGAGGTTACATGGCCTGAGGAACTCTGCTGGTACAAACCTGGCTGTTTTGGCAGGAATGATGAGAAGGGAATGGGAACAGAGCACCTCTATTCCATGGCTCACGCTGAGCTGGGCCAGTGACTGGCCCATAGCTGTAACCTGGAGGGAGTATGAGGCTGGGAGCACTCCAGTCTTGCCTCAGACTTTTAAAACTTTCTAACACTTGATTTTTAGCTAAGTGTTCCATATACCTTATTTTTACAGAAGCTGTATTACCTGCAGGCTGGGTCTTGCCAGTGTTGCACTCCTAAAGCAAGATGGAATTGCCAGAGCAGCATAAACTGGGATTATGTTCTGGGTGCAGCCTATGGATTCCTTGAGGAGTTTGGCAGATGTGATCCTGGACAGAGGGGAAAATATGAGCTCAAAGTGGCTAATGTGCCTCTCAGTCCAGCTGCTGGAACACCCAGCACATGCTTCTAAAGCTGCTAAGCTTTTACTAAATTCCTTTGCAGGTCACATTCAACATACAGAATTTTCCTTCCAGGTTGCAATCGTATTTAAACCCAAGCTGATGCTCTAAATAAAGCTGGTTTTCTTTCTCTAGAACCTGCTGAAGGAGAGGATTCAGTTTGTTTCTTCTTGCCTTCTGACCTCACATGGGGTTTCTTTTGTATCATCCCTCATTTAATGGGAACAAAACAAAGTAGACAAGCAACAGATTTCCTCGCAGGGAGTTTTCCTCCTGCCCCAGCTTGGATGTGTCCCTCTGCCATCTGCCTCCACCCACTCCTTCCTATCACCTCTCATCCTGGGTTCAGCTGTACTCTAAGCTACAGCCAACTACTTTGATGGAAAAAAAATAAATAGTCTTTTATTTTTATTTTTATTTCTTTTTTCTGTGATTCTTTCCCAGGCATGCTAGTCATTATGTTTGCAGGTAAACAAATACAGATCACTGAGTCTCTCCCTCTGCAGCTTCCTTGAACTCAAATCTTTGTTGGGTTTTAGACATGCTGCACAGTGGATATGTCTTAAAAGTTTCACTTCCACATACTGTACGTTCTCATTTTTTTTTAATTAACAAAGGTGTTGCAGGGTTGGAAGTGAGAGCATATATAAGGTTCTGTTAATGCATTTCCTTCAAAAAGGAGTTTAAACACCTTAGGTTCCTTTGTTTGTTTGAGGTAAGACCTTTTTAGAATAATCAAGGCTTTTATATACATAAATAGTCAAAATGAATATACATAGTGTATGTGCTTCTTGACATAAGAATTATCACTGAGGTTTTTTCATTGTCTTTGTAATGTTATCCTGGGTGCAGCTTTTTCTGCTTTGCAAGATTTGGGTTCAGCTGCTGGGCTTTTTTTATTGCACACTCACAGCTCTGTGCCACCATTCCCACAGTTCTTTACCAGGACTGTTTCTTTTCCTGGGATTCTTTGTCTGTATCTCCCTGGTTTTGCTTTCATGTTTTGGCTTGCCAAAGCCTGGGAATTTTTGTTGGAATAGAACTTTGCCACTGCTAAAACTTGCCTTTTGCTCCTTTTACTCATTGCATTCTTTATAATTTCAGAACTCTTTATTGATAGGTAAGCAGGGTTTTTGTTCTTGTAAGAAGTGAAGTAATTGGTTGGGTTTGGAATGAACAGTTTTCCTACTTATCTGTTTTAGGGAGCCAAGTGCCAACAGAACCCGAAATAGCAAAGCCTGCTCCAAAACCACATAAAATATTTCCATTATCCTCTGTTCTTGTTTGCTCCTCTCCAATTTTCCAGACTTTTGCATGAAGGGACCCAGGCTACCTATAGGCAGCATTCCATGTCTTCTCGAAATGCCCTTTCTTTTTTATATCAAAACAAAACAGTTGCAGGGGAGGGGAGATGAGAGGGCGGGGTTGAAGCAAAATAGAGGTAAGACTGCAAAACTGTCTGTCTTGGTAGAGCAGGTTGCTGCAGTGCACGAGAATATTACAGCATTGAGGGCTTTGAAAGGGAACTTCTTGTTAAAACGTGCATTTGGATGTTATATGTATAAGGTAATTGAAACTTATTTACAGTCAGTTCAGTAGCATCGTGCTTCTCCTCTCAAATTACAGGTGAGTGTTCTCACAGACCAGGTGGAAGCCCAAGGAGAGAAAATCCGGGACTTAGAAATCTGTCTTGAGGGGCATCAGTTGAAGCTGAACGCTACAGAAGAAATGCTCCAACAGGTAAAAATCTGGATTGCAGAGCTTCCTGCACAGCCTCCTCCAGCGGAGGGGTGAACACACATGGTCAGCTTGTCTGCATGTGTGACTACCTTTGGCAACAGGATAAAACAGGGAGAAAAAAAACCCTCTTTTATTGTTCTCCTCCTGCTTCACGCTTTTTTTTTTTTTCCCCCAATAAATGTTTCTTTGTTTTCCTGTTGCAGAAAAGTTTTACTGGCTGGTTGCATAATGCTGTACGTGGCAGCATGTAAAATGAAACTATTGTGTCTTGTTTGAACTGTGCTTATTTGGACATGGCTGAGTAACTGGTTAGACAGGTTAAATGTATCTAATATATGTAGGAGTTATAGAATTAAGAAGTTTTATTTAAATGCCTTCTGTTTTCCTATGACTTTGAAGTTGAACAAGTAGCAAGTTGGAATGAATTACTGTATCAAGTTCTGTTCCATAACCAATTTTGCTTAACTTTGGAGCTTTCCCCTTTCCCATTTTTGTATGAGAAAATTCGTATATAAAAACATTTTTTCTTTATTTCAATCAACAGTTTCAGGCTATGTGATTTAATTTTTGCTCTTTGATGTTATATGTTGAGGGAGCAGAGCAAATGATAAATTAAATACCTTACATTTCATATGTTACTGCAGAACTTGTGGATCTGTTGATGCCAAAGGTCTTTCCCTGTGCAACTTTCTGTCGGTACAGATGCAGATCATCCACAGTTTATGCAGTACATAGATACAAAAAATAGATTTGAAACTGTAAATAAGCCTCAAAAATCTATAGTATAGATACTGTCCTCGATGAGCTTAGTTCTTTTCCCCACACAAAAATTCTGTTATAAATTTGTTATTTTAGTCCATGTGAGATATACAAGCCTTTCTATGAACTGATTGGAGCTTTAAATTATGATAAGGATCCTTGTACATATGTGTGTAAATAGCAGCAGTTTGTATAAGATAAAAGTGTATCCTAAACATTTTAAATTACAATTCTCAAAGGTTCTTGGGGAAAAAAAAACCTTCCTTCTCACACAGCCCAACATGGTTCCAGCTGGGAAAGGTTTTATTCTGAGGGGACATCTTTAAGAATGCAAACA
Source organism: Daphoenositta chrysoptera (assembly GCA_013397915.1). Classification (NCBI taxonomy): domain Eukaryota; kingdom Metazoa; phylum Chordata; class Aves; order Passeriformes; genus Daphoenositta; species Daphoenositta chrysoptera. Next base: position 348,513 of record VZRO01005638.1, on the reverse strand, counting down.
GGGAGTGCATGTAGTTTTCCAGTGAGATCTGAAGTGAAATTCAAAGAGCAGTGAATATTTAAGTTATGAAGATCTGTTTTCAGACTCCAGGAAGGCATTCACAACCAAGTGCAGAAGTTTCCTGTTCCAATCTAAAGCTAGATAGTTGTTCTGTGACTTCTGCTAAAACTGTTTATTCTTTCTCTGACTTAAATTTTTTTTGCCCAGATAGTCTTCTGGGGAAGCTGTGAACTTAAAGCCTTATTTTCCAGAACACTGAGGCATCTGAAAATAGAATATAATGTTGCATGAACATTGCTATTTCAGTGAAAATGTTTACATCTACTCGTCTGGCGTTAGGCACGTGCATGAACTGCTTACAAAGCTGATCCTAAAGTGATAAACTACAAAAGGCTGTACCAAAGCTAAAGAAGTCAGGGAATCTCTAGATATGTCTAATATAAACCTTAAATCTAAATTTTGAGATAACTTTGAGCAGCTGCAGTTCTTGTTCTACCAGTAGACAGCGGGATATGGGAAACCCAAATTAGATGTCTCAGCCTCTCAGCAGTCAGAGTAGTTGGACATTTATTGTCTGTCTCAGCAGAGGATCCTATTTAATATAATTTATTTTGAAGGTTCTCTTCTCAATTTATCTTGTTGAAAAGATTATCCTCTGTGGGGGACGAGTTGAGATTTGGGGAGAAGGGAATGACCTGATCATGTGGTGATTATGACTTTCATGTGAGATATGTGGCCAGGGGACTTTTCTGCAGATAATTTGGCAAAAGTAGAGTGGTGTGCGGCCTCAGGGGCTTCAACAGATGGATCAGTCATGTTCGGGGGAGACTTGGGTTCAGATCTTCTCAGACAGCAGCTGCTGGTGTCCTGCTTTTCAGAATGACTTCTGTTACCCTCTTGGGGTGGGGGGGTGTAGTGTAAATTCAGGTTTATTTCATGGTTCTCCTTCCTTATTTACAATATATTGAACTCCACTGATTTTTGCCTTTGTGAACTTAAGTTAACTGCTTCCTCTAAGTGGAAAATGGAACAATAAAGATAAAGCCTTGTCTTTCTAATTTCAAGAACTACAAGAAGAGTGACTCATAAGCAAAGCAAAAAATGATACAATAAAAAAAATCATAAACTTTAAGGTAACTTAATGATGTTATCTGGTAGTTCCTCAGCAGAAATCGTATCTAATGCTACCCTGCAAAGTAGTTTTTGCTGAATCTCTGCTAGCAGAGACTTGTTCTCTTTGGCAGGGTGGGGTTACTGGCAAAAAATCCTTATGGCTTATGATTTATGCACAGTTGTTTTGAACCCTGCTACAAAGTGATCATGGAACCACTTCTGAAACAGCAACTGAAACAAAATTTATACAAATAGCATAAAGTGTCTGTTCAGCATTTTGGGTGGGCATCTTGAATGTGGAGTAGCAGCAACAGAGGGGAAGGCTTCATTCTCCTTTCATCCTTCTCTCTCTTCCTGACCATGTTGCTTCTGAAACTGATTTGAGACTCATGCTTAGCAAACCTTCTCCTCACAAACTGGGAGAAAGCTAAACCTGGGTTTAGAAGGAAGGGGCTGCTTTTGTGAGGGCTGAGTCAAAGAGCTCACAGGAAAGGTCAAGGTGTGGCATAAGGGCAATGGAGAGACGTGCTTTGACCTCACTGTTTATGGAACCACAGCCAAGGAAAACACAGCTCAGCAGCATTTGAGGAATGAGAGGATCCAGTGTGAGAGACGTGGAGATGCCCTGGTGTGCACAGTTACAGATAATGTGATGCTTACGGTGTCAAACCCAACATTTTGCTTTTGTAAGGACACTTTTTCCACCACAGTCTGTAATGAAGAAAAGCATTTTTCCACCTTGAAGGCATCTGCATTTTTTTTTTCAAAAAAAACCCAAAGCAGGTCTTTTCAAAACTCATGAAAGTCAATGGCAAAACTTTAAATCGGTCCTGAAGTATAATTCAGGTCTGGGCCAAGACACAAGGTCATCCTTCACAGTAAATGGTAACAGAAAATTTTCTGGAACATGACTGGGAGCAAGACACAAGTTTAATCTCATGGAATCACCTTCCAGTGGGGTGTCTGTTTTGCTATTGAATGTGTAAAGGATAGGGAGAAACTGGCCTGTGTGAACAGCTACCTGCCTTTCCCCTTACCACATTGTAAGAGATATGTGTGGATGTAAAACTAAAAAACTTCCTAGAATTATCCTAGGAAAACAATTTATGCTGTGACAGTCCATTTCCAGTATATCAACTGCTTTAAAATGTGAAGTTACAGCCATTTTTAGAGAGCAATGATGTGTGTGTGTCTTGTTCTAAGTTTGTGGCATTAGTAAGTACTTTCTTCCAGTCAATTTTAAGAAAGAAATATTTTTTTTGACAGGAGAGACAGCCTTGGTGGAACCTCCTATCAATGTGCTGTAGAACTGGAAAGCAGAAGTAATTTTTGCTCTATAAAGTTGCCTAAACTGTCCCATAAGAGAGACTACCAGCCATGCCTCATGTAAACACATCAGTGCTATGGAATCTGTGCTGTCAGGCTGGACAGCTGTGCCCTGTCCATCTGAAAAGTGAACTTTCTGCACACACAGATTTCACCTCCACTGTTCTTTTACGTGCATTTATTGGTAGTTTTCACAAGTAATTCTAGTTAGTTACCTCTTTGCTCTTCCAGAGCTGCATTTTTTTATTTAACAGATAGTAGTTTCCATTGGAGGTCTCTGGCATAAAAGACAGCAGTTTGTTTTGCCAATGAAAATGCTGGTCTGGGTGGCAGTGTCTTTCCTGTACCTGACCTGAAGCAAATCCTAGACGTGGTCTGACCATGTCTTTGTGCCTTCCAAATAATTTCTGACACATTCCTGGGGACTCTTGTTGGATGGTTGTGTTGTCTGAACATGATGGTGTCTTCAATCAAGTAAATTCTCTTGAAAAGTACAAAGGATTCGGCTTTAGGATTCTTTGTGTCTTAAAAATATACTCGTAAAAACTGAAACGTTTGGGTGCAAACAGGAGTGGATTTCTGTTCTCGTGTCAGTTTTTTGGCCCACTGCTGCCTGGGTGCAAGGGCCAGAGGAAGGTGTGCCAGACAGTGTCCTGTGTGCAGCACAGTGAGGAACCTTTTGAAAAACTGGATTAAAAGCATGCAGGGAGGAGCTGTATCAGAGTAGGAACTCAAAACCAACAACATTCAGTGTGTACCTGCTCTGGTTTTGCAGTTGTTTCATGCTCAGGAGAGCCAGAATCCTGTCTTGGTTGCAGGGTATAAATCTGGTGTGTATCTGTTTGCTTCTCAGGAACTTTGCTGGCTGGCAAAGACCATTCCTTCAACTTTCAGTTGCCTGAGTTATCTGATCTTAGATGAATTTCAGCACTTGTTTATAGCATACAGGAGCTTCTTGCCAGCAGCTGGCTTAGTGTTTCAGATTTTGAAGTGTGCTCTGTGCTGCTCTGGTTGAGCTGTAGGGTTTTCAGAGCGTGCTCTCGAGCCGTGCAGCCTTATCTCTCCAGGTGAGCATTCCACCCTTTTGCTATTTTGCAGCTAACGTGGGCAGGAATCTGCTCCTCAGGCAGATCCAAGGGCTGGTCAAGTTGGCAGCGCTGTGGGAAGCTCTGTCCTTTCCCTGCCTTAACCATATAATGGGCAGATGATGAATTGGAGAGTTGCAATTCCCTGCCTGCTGCTGCCTTGCAGCATTTCATGGTGATCACACACGTACATGGCTCTCAGCTGTGTTTTCAGCTAAGCAAATATCTTATTTCTGCCACAGCTGACACACAGCACTTGAGAAGTGCAGTCCTCAGTGGGGGTGGTTCTGGCTGCATTTTGCTTCCCAGGTAGGTGGTGTGGTCTGTCTGTCTCTCTCAAGGCTTTTAATAAGGGTGAAAAGTAAGGAAATTTTTGAGTGGTGTATTTTGTAGGGTGAACAAGTGAAAAATGGGATCTTTGGGTTTTTTTTTTTTCCCCCTCCTCACTTGACTGAAATCTTACTTATGGTTTCTCAATCAGTGTATGGCATGATTGTTTCTTCTGTTTTGTGGAAAACTAAATATCCTGGAATTTTGTGTGCTTGCAGCTGAGAGCCTAAAAAATTGTAGTGTCCTCTTTTCAAGCTATTTTTTTGTCATGTTACATTTTATAAACTATTGTATAAGAATTAAGTATTTCCAAGACAACTGAATGTGAAAGTGAGATATATAGCATGTGCTACAGATTCTTTGGGAATACTGGAAAAGTTGATTAAGTATTTTAGAAATATACAGTGTGAGTTTTAAAAAGTGTGTTGTGTTTGGAAATAGCTTGCTGTTCTTTGATCTGTCTCTGGTACACGTATATCATAGCCTCTGCATGCCTCCTAAATTTTTAAAGGTAAAAGCTGAGTTTAAAAAAAGAACTTTAAGAAGGCAAATTACACTTACATGGTATAATGTATTGTACATTTTAAAATTAAAAACAATTATCTTGTTTCTAAATAAGATTCCCTAGGATATGTTCTATATCTGTTCTATTTTTCAGCTAAGATTCTCCTAAATCTGCTGCAGCCTAAATTACCATTTTGCCTGTCTTATATTATCTTTTTTTGCTTTCAAACCAATAACATAAATTTGTATTTTCTTTTCTTACAATTGCATATTTATTCTGGCTGAATTCAAGTTGCATCATACCACTGAAATACACTATAATTTCTCTGTAACAAAATGGTTCACATTCTTAATGAGCTGTTCACTGTGAGCATCTGCTTGAAGATGAAAATAATTGCTTCCAGATGTTCCCGTTTCAAGAGGAGACATTTACTTTAAACGGCACTTGCTTTCAAAGCAAAAGTAAGGTTCTCTGGATGCAAGAGGAATTGTCAGCTGTTTTAAATCAGTGGAGCTCCATCGAAAACAAACTAGGGATAGTTAGCTGTTTTGTCTATTTTAAGTCACGAGGCTTATGCCAGTTTACTCTAGCTGGGAATCTGATTTTCCAGCTTCAGAGCAAATTGTAAGATTTTGTTTGAGTTGATTAAAAAAACAAATCAAACCCAAACAGCTGCCTTCACGCTCACTTAGACCAGGTAATGCCTCTGTGTCCACACAGAGCTCCTGAACTTGGAATGAGAGGAGTGAGTGTGGATTGCTCTCCACTGCATAACCAAGGGTAATTTAGGGGTCTATAGGAAAAGTAAGGAGTGATGCCAGATGGTGCACTCCAAAGGATAGATCTTTTGTTTAAAATCCCTAGAGGGATGCTGTGGCTCCTTGCCTTATTAAGAAATCTTCCTCCCATATCATGGAACACCATGTCAGTGTCCAAAAAAAATTCTAAATGTTGTTTTAGTTCAAGAGTGAATAGAGTCTGTCCATGGGGCCAGAGTTGCCTCATCCTGCTCGTCTTTCTGATGTTCAGTGGCCTTATTCCATATCAAAGTTCTCATTTTTAACTCTGTCTTAACCTGCCGCAGTCTAAACAGTTGTACAGAGCCTGTTCCAGTCTGGACTGGGATGTGCCTCTGAAACTCGTGCAAATTGGTGTTTTTCTGGAAGACAGAGGAGATATTTGTAATTATATTTGTAATTTGTAATCACCTGTGTAGAAAGCAGCTCCTCCTGGGATTTCATTAGGTGACTGCTTCTTAGAGTTTCTCAGTAAAAAGTCAGTGCAATATGTTTCCCTGATTAGTGCTTGATTTATTTAATTTGGAGAAGAAAAAAAAAAGAAAAAAGCCAAAACCATGAAGCTACATTTCTGTTTATTTTCCCATCCATACCCAAATATCATTGCCAATGTCAGCAGGAATGGGCATGGCATTGGGAATAGTGGGTGGTTTAGATAATTGGTGTTGCAATACAGATGCAAGTTTAGTACTATTTTTAATTTGTGCAATATTCCCCATCAAACTAAAATAACTTACATGTAGAGCAGATTTTGAAATGAACTTTAACTCTGTAATCTTTGAAATAGACTTTGTGGCTTCTGTGGCTCCAAGCCGTGGTCTACAATGTACTGTAGAATTTGGGGAAGAGGAAGAGATGAGAAAAGGGTGATGGACATGGTGATTTCTGATCCTTCAGTAACATCAGCGTAGACCCAGATTAACTATGGCAACTTCAGTTAAATCCCTGCCATGTAATTCAAAACACAATCTGCTGTGATTCCTCAGTGTATTTCATATGATCAGCACACTGATGGGATTGCTGAATTACCACAAAACCTTTTAACCATTTGGAAATCTACATTATTTTGTTAAAAATTGATTATGCACTTGGAAAGCTAAGTATCAAATTTTCAGTAAGGCCTAAACTCCTGACTGGACTTTTATCTTTTTGAAAATGGAGGTGACAGAGGCATTTGATGTATGTGATATGCTCTGTTAAATTTTGGATGATTTCTTGCCTTGGCTTTCCTGCAGAGTGAAAGATTCAGTGAAGGTGTGAATATTGATGGTTCTCCAAACACTGTGATATTACTCCATCCAAAGTGTGCAATGTCTTCTCTGCAATCTGGAAAACAAACCTGGGGCACACAAGCAAAAACCATGACCAGTTGTTTCTCCTTTGCAGTGTCTCTTAGTTCAGACATTGCCTTTTAGGCTCCAGTTAGGACATTTCATTCACTGCAGTTCCCTCCACACTGTGCAGCCTTCAAGAGCTCTCAGACACTACTTGGTGTAAGCTACTATTAGTGTGACTGCAGAGGTGTTGCTTGCCTCTGGTACTCAATTTTGGTTAAGGTGCTCGTTCTGTAATACGTCCTTTATTGAATAACACGTGACAAGAAGGTCTACAATGTAATCCTAAAGCACAGCTTTGTCTGATGAGTGTTTAGGAAGACGCTGACTATTTTGTAACATGCCATTGTGTAGGTTTGGGTTTGTTCAGCCTCAGTATTGTTTTTGATTTCACGTCTAGCCCAGGGATTAACTTTGCCACACATTTGCTTGAAATAAGGAGTGGGACACGACAGTGGTTTGGTGATTAAGACAGAACATTTAAATGAAAGTAACTGCAGCACTTGAGAAACACACGGTTCAAACTGAGGATTTAACGTGGGCCTGCCAATAAAACACATAGCAGTCTGTCAGAGCTCACATAAATAACTGGGGAAAATACTCTGCTTTGCTTTCAGGAGCTGCTAAGTCGCACATCACTCGAGACTCAGAAATTAGATCTGATGGCTGAAGTTTCAGACCTGAAGATTAAGCTGGTTGGTATGGAAAAGGAGCAGAGTGAATACGAAGAGAAACAGAACAAAGCTGAGGTGAGTTTTTTTCATTAGCTTGTTTTAATTTTTTTCCATCACGTCTCTATGGTGTGTTGTCACACACTTGAGCTTTTTGGGTTGAAATCAGCACAGAATAGGATTTTCTGTGCTTGCAGCACAGCCTGTATCACTGATCCTGTGAATTCAGTGAGGAGTATCATTATGCATTTTTGGTATGTGGTTTCTTTTCCTCTCTCATTATACTTCAGAGGTTGCTGTTTGGCTTTAATCAAGGCAGAATCCCTCCCAGAAGCATTTATTCTAGTGGGTGTTCACTTAACCCTTTTCTTTCCCCAGGAGCTGGACTGACATGGCTGTGCCAGGCCCACCAGAGCTCTTCCCTCATTTATATGGCAGGAAAGATTGTCAGCTCAGCAGGAGCAGGGGTGCCACAAGAACTGAGATTGGGGATTTTAATGTATTTGTGCCACCTGGGAGGGCATGTGCCTCAAATCAGCCTTTCCCCTCATAGCTACATAATAAATAATGCAAAAAAATGTCATGAGCTGGAGGCAATTCCAACCCTTACTCCCTTTCGGATGCGGAGAGTTCTGGGCATCAAAGGAGCTTTGGGTTTTGCTGAATTGGTTAAGAAAGAGAGTATGAAATTCATCTGAGCAACATCCATATCATGGTGGTGAGCAGCAGGTGGGAGCTGGGAAGGAAAGCAATCCTGGAAAAGAGAAATTAATACAAATTGCCATGTGTTGCCCTACTCAGTGGTACTGTAAAGGACCAACTAGCAGGAGAGGATTGCCTGGAAAGGAAGGATTACTGGGTGTGAGATTCAGACACAGCTGACTGAAAAAATAAACCCCAAATACTGTTCTGTATTGACTGAGGAGAATTTGAAATCCAGGCAGCACTAGGAACTGTTTGCTCTCCATAACTCTGCCAGTGGAATATGTGATAACTATGCATCAGTTCTTTGCCTGCAGTGACATAGTTCGTTTGGGGTGTGTTTGCTTTCAACTGGTTTATTCTCTGAAGTTTTCTTTAGAGATTCAAAGATAATGTGAAGAGAGCAATTTCTGGCAGAGCTTGCAAGCCAGAGAGGCACCAGCTGCTGTTTTTACCACCTGTGGCCCTTCTCATGCTCTTTCAGGCATAATTGTCAGTGCCTTGTGTACAGAAGGCCTGAGCACTCTCAAACTACCTGAAAATCTGAGCAGGTCTGAGCAGCACCTAATGGCTACAGATGGCAGCCTGCTCCCAGTGCTTCCCATGACGTGTGGAACATGGGGAGGAGGATTCCTAAATTATTATTGCAGGGCATGCACAGCCAGCCTGGCTCCTGGAAAGCAGCAAAGCTTTTGGGTGCATTTTTATTGACAGGACTCTTGAGTGCCCAGGAGGTCTTGTCTTGTGAGCTGGGAAATTCTGCTGCTGCTGCAGGGAGCTGTGTGCCCCCTTGGATGGAAAAGTTGAGCTTTAATGGCCTGAATGGCTCTGTGGTATTGCTCAGTGATAGGACACGTTCCTGCCGAGATGGAAAAGGATTCTAATCTGATGGAAAAGTTGAGAATCGCTGTGTTAAGTATGTGCTGAATTATTAACTACCCCGAGATGTGATTAGGTTTCTGGCACGTTGAAATTCGCAAACCTGTGTGTACAAAGCAAGGAAGAATGGGTGTTGTAAGGAAAGCTGTGGGAAATAAACAGCATTTTTGGTTGGTTTGTTGAGCTATTTATGTAATTATTTCAGATTCTTCTGAATAAGTATTAATCCAATTTGTCAGGAAAATAGGAGTTGCTTTCAATCACATTGGATGCTTAGTTGAATTCTAATGCTTTAACCCTATTTCTACTCCTTCTCCTGTAAATTATACTAATTTTTCAATGCAGACACCTTTTCAAACATTAGAATGAAATTTATTAATGAATTTTCTTTACACCATTAGACTACAGCTGCTTAAATTTGGTATTATTATGAGTGTTTTCCTGAACTCTTTGCCTCCACTGCCCAACTACACCTCTCTAATGAAAAACTACTTTGACAAACACAAATAGTCTACCTGTAGTTTGCTCTTGTTTTTGGCATCCAGTAGTTAAACTATTTTAAACAGCTTGTTAATGATACTTCATGGCTGACCCTGCTATTTTTAAATATAATAATGGGCTTTAAAAAGTTTAAAATTAAATGTGGCATTGCAAGATCATTGAGCTCAACCATGTTTTCTCTCTATTCTAATTTTGTGTCTGCTTATTTCACAGCAGCTGTTTCCAGTCACTTAGAATTTATCTATAGAATTATTTTTCTGGTTGGGCTGGGACGAAAGAAAGCAAATTAAGAGATCCTTCTAAATATGAGCAAGTTTTAATGTGTGAGATTGGTTTCACTTTATCTTGTGCAGCTGTCATTTAGGTTTGGTTTTAGTTAGCAGCAAAGAGTTTATCAAGCATCTCTAACCTCCTCTCAAAGGTATTGATTTCACACCGAATGCCACTTGTCTCTGGCTCTTCAAAAGCACATACTAAATATAAAGTGCCATTTATTTATATATATTACACAGGGGCCAGGAGAATAGCTGCTTTCAAATGGACTCTCTCACTCCTGGCTTTGTCATTTTAATTTCTTTCCTGTGGAATAATGTACTACTTTTCATGCAGTAATGCTGCAAAGGTTTCTGGGGTCTCACCTGAGGGGGTTGTGCAGCTTTTCTCTTACCTGAGAAGCCTCAGAAATTTTGAAAATGTGTTTTCTTAATGTAGCAAAGTACAAGCAAGCAGCATTATCAAAAGATTCACGGCTGCCCGGATGTCTGCCCTACCTGAACATGGACAAAAGAGATTTTCTGACCCTCTCAGGAGACTGCAGCAGGAATTGTGCATTCCAGCTTGCCTAACAGCCCTTCTTCTGTCCTGCTTCTTCCTTCTGTGGCAGGGGATAAGTCTGTGGGTTTGGCTATAAGCTCCTGGCAAGTATTTTATGGCTCTTGTAACTTCTGAATTAAATATCTAGTGCAAAGAAAACTACTTGCAATTCCAAAGAAACCTGAGTCAGTGAGCCACTGACTCCCACTGGGGAGTCTGGTGTGTTGTCTCATCTGAATCAAGGTGTTGTAGTTACTGTTAATAAATGTTCATGCTGTGAAAGAACCTGAAAAAAGGCCTGTTCTACCTTGAAACTAGAAACAATTGTGAAGGCACAAGCTGGAGTTCCACTGGGGTAAGGATTTCTGCCATTTCTGTGCTGTCAGGTTGGCCCTGTGGGGAGTCTGTGGATGCAAAGTGCTTCCCTTTCCCCTTTTGTAATGATAAGGCAAAAGAGAGAATTGCAAGGTGGCAGCAGAACTGTTTCTGGACTCCTCCATGTCACCACAACTGGAGCAGCTGCCAGTTTGTGCTCAGAAATCTGTGCATCCTGTTGGAGCAGCCCTTCTCCAGAACCCTGTGCAGGTGAACAGGGCTCCTGCCAAAGAGGAGCACAGACTTAAAGCCTTGGTGCTTAAAAGAAAGAGAGGGAGATGGATGTGTGTCCTGACAGTTCCAATCCCCAGCTGGGACTGCTCTGTGAGATGCCTGATTGTGGACAGGATAGCAAAAAAAGAAACCTAATTTTCATTTATGTCCCTTAAAGGTTTGTTGGATGAAGGAGGATGATCATCAGACATTGTGATCCTGATTGAGCATAATATGTATAAAGTAAAATATATGTAATGGCTTTTCTGAATTTCATCTTAAGAACAGTGAGCTAGAAAATACTCAAATGTGTGAAATTCTTTTGTATGATTTAGGTGAATCTTTGTGAATGTTTAAAGTTGACTGTGGATGCTGTTACTGTCCTGTCCTTGCAGTAGCTGTTCCGTAGCTCCAAGACTCTTGATTTACTGCAGAGTTGAGGTCACAGGAGGATTGTTGGCAACTCTAAAGAAGAAAATTTTTAAAAAGATTTGCCATGTCATCTGTTGTCTGTCCACTGAAATCTTTTTCACTCCTCTGGAAGATGGATTAAGTTCATCAAATTTATTCCACTTGAGAAGACTGAGAAACCACAAAACTTATGTTGTTAATATATGTGAAAGCTAAGAGAAAGGCACTCCAAACCTGTGATACCTGAAAAAATACCCAGTGCTATTTGCTAAAAGCCAGGGAAATTAGGTGAAGTATTATATAGATTTTCATACTTGACTTCGGTTTGCCTTCTAAGCTGGATTTTTGTGTGCATGTATCACTGATACACAAATCCAAGAAGCTGGCCAGCAAACTGGTGCACTTTGAAATAATTACTTTTTCTTCTGTGTTATCCTCCTGATTTCTCCTGCATCTGTTGCTTAACTCCTCCTCCATGTCAAGATTCTGCCCAGCTTGCAAGAGAGGTAATGGAGTTCTTTTTCTGCCCCATGCTAGACCTGGAAGCAGAATTACTTTGCTAATAAATTCTGTGTATAAATTGTGAAAGATTAGGCTATGGCCCCAACTGAGCACTTTGCAGTTTCTTCCTCCTGGATGATTTTGAAGTGCAAATTAATGTAATCAAGTTCCATTTCAGCAAAAGTGTACCTCTGAGCCAGCATATTAAAATATGTTCCAAATTTTCCTTCACATGACTGTAGAACTTTCCAAAAACAGTTTCTGATCTTAACTTCAGAGTCAGAATCATGAATTACTCCGGAATGTAGATTCTGTTCCATGTAAACTGTGGCTTTGTGCAATATTCCAACGTTATACTCATTTACAGTACTTTATCAGGACGTGAACACAAAATCTGTCTTCTTTTAGTTTGTCTTTGATGTGCTTCATGTAGTTCTTTGTGCTGCAACTGTAGAAATACATTCGTTGCATCATTTTTTTCTCACCTATTTTTTTTTGTCTTTTTTTTCCCTTTCCTCCTATGTTTTCAGTCAGTAGTGAACCTGATCAGTGACCTGCAGGAGCAGATGTGTAGACTGCAGCTGGAAATTAATAGTAGAATCCAAGAAAGAAAGTCTCAAGATAGGAAACCAGACTTGACCCCTAATGGTCCTCAATCTGGTGCAAGATCAGTAGAGACTCTGGGCCAGAAGAATTGCTCTCGGTGTGATGTACGAGAAGCACCCCTGGGCAGAAGCCTCTGTATTGCCTCTTCTCTCTCTTGCACAAACTAAATTCCACTAACCAGAGCTGCCTTGGGAATGTTTTGGCATTAATCTTTGTGGCTTTCATTAGCAAAGAGTGAGAGTGCCATAAAAATGACCAGAAAAAAAATCCCACCCCAGACACCCCACCCCAATTTCTGGGACAAATTTGGTCACCATTGGTGGCTGTCTGCTAACGCACAGAAATCTGTAAAACCCAGTCACCCCTTTCAGCTTTTTCACAGTTTCCATTTCACTTGTAAGTCTGTAGTGCTGCTGTGGTGTGGGATTTTTGGATTTTGGGGTTGAGATTTGCCTGATGTGCAGCATGCTGGCATGGTTTGGTAGTTTGCTACTTTTCCTCATGATGATGCCACCCCAGCTGTGCTTGATGGTGTGGCCTACCCAGTCCTCTGAACACAGATTCTTGATTCCTGGATGTCTTAAAAGCTTAACACAGGTATAAAATAATTTCAGCTAAGACACTGACGTGTACCCTTTCTTTTTCTGATGATAATATCAAAGGGAATGAAAAGAGCCATAATAAAAATAACCTGCTTGTCCTTTTAAAATAGCAAATCCAACACGGTTTTGTTTATTCCCTGACATTAGCAGGTACCGGAATTTGCATAACAGATCTTGGTTGTATTGGATCAAAAATAGGTCACATGGCAAAAAAAAGCTACTTTGCATAAATGGCTTAATTTCACTGAAGGTGGACTGATACTGGTATGCCTAGAAAAGATCATTTTAAGACTTGCTTTTAAATCAGATTGCTTTAGTTGCCACATCTCTTTGGTTAAAATTTGGATCCCCAGAACTCATAAGTTATCTGCTTATATTGTGAGGGAGTTTTTCAGTAATTTATCTCATAGGTTTTATATTATAAAATAACTATTTTATGTGTTACACCTATTTTGACAGTAGTGCTGTTTTTTCTGGGTTTGTGTTTGAGCAGAACTGCTTAATGGACTATTAGAATTACAAGCTGTAGGTTGGAGAAATAATCTAGGAGTCGTTCAAAGTAAATGTAATCCAAGATGTTAATGAGGTGCTTAATGTATATACTGCACAGGAGTCCAAAATTGGGTTACTCCTCCAAACTTTTCCTTTCCTCAGGTCATTTTAAGACATTTTGTCTTGTCAGAGCTCCTTCAAGGATTTAATAATATTGTCCTTTAGAATGAACAAGATACAATTCTATCAAGGAATGGGAGAAGGGACATTTAAGGGACAGCTTTTTAGAGTAAGTCACAGTTTTTAGTGTGGCTATTCAGTGTTCAGTATTGTGTGGTTCATGCATGAGCTGTAATTCAGGACTAGGAAAAATTAATATCTGCTATAAAAACCTTACCTTCAACTTCCATTCTTCCTCTGCAGGGTTTGCTACAGGAACTTCGACACCTCAAAATTAAAGTGGAAGAACTGGAAAATGAAAGAAATCAGTATGAGTGGAAATTGAAAGCAACGAAAGTAAGCAGAATACCTGGCATTTTCTAAGGACAGGCTTCTATCAGCTGGGAAGGGATATGCTCCACTTCTTAGCAATATTTACTTTTCTTCCATTTACCTTGTGGCAGGGTAGCTATGAAGTCAAGCTTTCTTTAGCCATCTTTGTAATCCATATCTCAGTTTGAAGGTGTTGTAGCCTTTTTTGTGCCTTTCACTCCCTCCATGCAGTTTTCAGCCTGCTACTTCTTGCAATTCTTACTTTAGGAAACCACAAAAGGCATTTTGACTTGCAAAGATCTGCTCAGAGCAAAGGCCTCTTTGAAGGTTTTCTGGCTTTGATTTGTGTAATGGTGACAAGGCTCTGTGGCATACACTTTCCAGCCTGGAGAAACATGCAAAGTTTGTTGGGCGTTTGCTTACTATGATATTTGTTTTCATAGACATGAAGCCCAAAATACACCATTAGCTCATCTGCTTTGTGTATATCAAAGTGCACCGCTGCCTTACACTGCTGTTGACCTTAAACCCTGCAAAGCTGTTGGATCATAATCTGGAGAAACTTGACACGTGAAACATTTAATCATTTTCCCCAGTAATTAGCTTTTCTAGTGGAACATTCTCACTGTTAGTTCTAGTTTCAATTTTTAGCCCTTTTCCACTGGATTAAAAAGCACCATATAATTTTTCCTTGTTGTGCTGTAATCACATCTCCTTTCATTTGTGTAATAATCCCTGTTCCTATGAATGACTGACTCTTGAGTTGTGGTTGAATCCTGGAGAAACATTTCAAATTATTAAACTGAATTTTCTATTTAATATTTGATAGCTTGATCCAGACACGACAAACAGCTATTATTTTTATTAGCATTTCTTTCTTTTGAGAATTCTTGGATGAATAACAGAATGTTGCTGTCATGTCTTTTTTCCTATTGAGATAATAATTCTTCAGTCCATGAAAACGTTTTCTCTGACATGGTGGAGATGAACAGTCTTTGGGAAAATATTTTCTCAAGCAGTGTGTGGCCAGCTGCCAAAACAGATAGAAATTATGGAAAATGTAGGAGCAGAATGAAAATAGGAAAAAAGAATTATAAAACCCACTGAGGGAGAGAAGATGCAGGACTGGAAAGAATAAAAGTACAAGGAAAGAGAGAGGAAGCAGAAAAATAATCACAGAGATGACAGGAATTAGACACTAAAGGAAAAGAGGGCATTTAAAAGAGCTCTGAGATCAAGTAGACCAGGGGAGGCAAATCCAGATCTGGTATTAAGAGGTCTGCAAGCTTTTGTCTTCCTGTTGTTCCAGCTTCTTAGATGAGAAACTGGAATATCTCCATGGCTAGATATAAAAAGCATTTTAGTCAGTGGAAAGTGCAGGAGCCCTTCAGAGACACAACAAGGCAGATTCTTCTATTCCATGTGGGATTTTAGGCAGAGTGGTGACGTTATCCTTCAATCCAACTGTTTGCTTCCTGGTGAAAATAAGTTTGTGTGTTAATTAGTCTATGTTTCTCCCTATTTGGATAATGGTTTTTGCATTTTTCCTGCTTTATTTTAGTATTTTGATAAACTGGTCACATGAGTGACTTTTTTTGTCCTTGTTGTTTCCTTTTTTTCTTCCTTTTTCCCCCCCTTTTTTTGGTTCTTTATCTGCAAGAAGGCTTGGTTTGCTTTTGCAGGGCAAATGCAGAATTTTGACACACAGAGATTTTGAGACCTCAGAAGAAAATCTTATCAAACTGCTGACTTACTGAAATATGCTGTTAGCAGTTCTCATAAATACAAAAACCCAGTTAGAATAACTGTATTTCAAGCTGAACAATCACAGAATTCTTTTCCCTCTGTCTTGTTGAGGTCTTTAATGTGGGAATTTCTGTCCAAATGTAGTGGCAGCCCAAAATTGCAGTAGATGTAAATGAACACTGGTATTTTGTTGCATGTGTGTGGTTGTTTTCCAGGCCATGCTTTCCTTCTATCCTACTTGCTATTTTGAGGAAAAACAGTTTTGTTATCCTGAGGAGAAGGCTCAGCATTAATAGATTCTCAGTTATACTAATAAGTAGTAACTAGGATTAAAAATAACCAGTATCTGTTTAAAAATCCTTTCATATCTTTTGGTGGTCTTCATGCAAAGTTTGAGTTCCCTATAGCAGTCATTATTATTATATGAACAACTTTGTATCTTTGAGAGCTTTCCAGAGTTTCCTTACATACATAAATCCTTGAAAATGTTACCTTTAGCTGTGTCTGTCTTCTCCAAGAGATAATACCCTTGGGAAAAGTGAGCTTCTCTAATAGGAATAGGATAACACAGCATAAATATGTGTAGTTGTTGTAGTGTTTATGAAATATCCTGAGTTGGTGACTGACCTCAATCACGGTGTTACACTCGGGCATCTTCCAGTTCCTGGGAAAGAATCCCAGACAATGGGTGGGAAATTATTCTGGGTTTGTTGTGCTCTCTTTCAGGCTGAGATAGCCCAGCTCCAGGAGCAATTGGCTCTCAAAGATGCAGAGATAGAACGCTTGCAGAGTCAGCTCTCCAGGACCTCCTCATTCACTGAGGTGGCAGAAAGAGGTAAGAGGAGGGGAATCGAAATTTAAAATCCAAACCCCTACTTTTACTTTGCTTTGGTAGCAGCTTGGTGCAGGACTTCAAAGGAATACAAGGAGGCACAAGAATGAATTACAGAATGTATTTTGGGAGGAAAAGTGGTGTAAATTAATTCTGTGTGCTGGTAGAGTAGAGGCCTTTAATGTGTGAAATTCTGTTCCAATCTAGAGGCAGCACAAATTGAAAGAAGTATCCTCAAGGCCCTGGAAGTTTTTCTGTTGGTGTTTATTTATAAATGTAAAGAGTCACTGTAGTTCAATGGGAATTTATTTTTTGGGTATACCTTGAAAATTTCTTTGAAAAATCTTTAAAATTCCTGGTTTTTAAGGAAAAAAAAAAAGGTCACAGTAGTAGCTAAGCCTAATGTTTCAATGCCCAAACATTCTAAAAGAGAGACATTGTTTCCTTTCTTCAGACTGTGTGCAATTTAGGCTCGCTGTCCCATGAAATGTTGGACCAGATCAGTGTCCCTTCCAGGCTGGGCTGTTTTAGGATTCTCTGACATTGCAGGTTTCTGGTTTAAGCCTGCACTGTTGACACAGGTCAATGGCAAACAAACCAGTTTGTTTAGCCTTTGGTCTCAACCAGTAATGCCACAGTTCCCTGAAATATTGACTCCCTGGGGCTCCTGCCAGTTGCTGGGCCATGAGAATATGGAATAAGTGACATTTTCCCTCTGCAGCACCAACACTCATCCAGGCAGGGATATTTGTGTGTAGTTTACCACGGTGCATCAGCTTTGCTGCACTAACAACTTCCGTGGGTGTTAACTGTGTTAACTTCCAAACACTGCCCTGGCTGAGATGTGAATTTCCATGTGCTGGGCTCCCTCCTTCCCAGGGCTTCCCAAGAACCTCCCGTGGTTCATTCCAACGAAGTGATTTAACATCTCCTTGTGCTGATTTCACTCAGCTGCAGAGCTTGTGCATGTAGAGAGCTGCATGTCTAACCAGAAAATTAGTTTGCCTAACAGTCGTGCTTGGTAGAGGAACCCTTCTACTAATAGAATTTTGTGTTTTCTCTGAGATTCCCAAATAATTTATGGTATTTCAAAGGAAAGATAGTGGTATGACAGCAAATCTAGAGCTCAGCAGCGTTCGGCTTCTAAAAGTGTGTCCTGTCCACTTTGAAAGTGGGTGAAACTGTCCTTGATTCCAGTGGCAGAAGAATCAAACCCTGCACAGAATCTGTGGGCTACATTCAAGGAAAGCACTTAGACTGTATTTGAATGGAAACAGTAACAATCCTTCTGCAAAAAAACTTACTGATTTATCAGAATTTTAGGTGGTCTTCCCAAATAAAGTTGAAAAATGTCAGTGTACTTGTAGTATGCTAGAATGCATATCCTAATTAAATTGCAAAATTGATCTAATATGTGCTTTTTCTACATACTTTATTTGACTCTCACCACTTACCATCGTAGAGGAAGTTTATAGGAGAAGGCTAAAAGAAAAACGTAAGCCCTGCAATTCCCTTTTGCTTTATCTCACTGTTCCTTTCCCACCAATTGTAACTCAGATGCATTCTGCAGCAATAATCCCATGTTTGTTTAGATTTGGCTGTCTAATTGTTATACACACAAGACACTGCTTTCACTGCTTGCAGCAAGCAGGCAGCTCCTTGCCCTGTTCAGTAAGATTTCACTTCAGAAATGAAGGTCAGAGGTTCACAAATCAAGTTGTTGGACTTCAAAGGGATGTTGTCAAGGTTAACAGAGCCAAAACTTAACATTTACCCCCTTTTATTTGCACGTATGTAAACCCTGTTTAATATCTGGAACGATGGCTTTAATTGAAAGCCTTTCTCTTTGGAGAGGAGGACTCAGTTCTTTTTTTTTAATCACTGCATTAAATTAAAAAAAAAACCTCTGAATAAATCTTCCCATGCTTGATGATGTTAATGAATATTACAGGTAAAATTTGCTTTAGTGTGCTTAAATCTACCTTGACACCAGTCCTTTTTGAAGTCTAATATTTATAAAGAGAAATTATCAGGACTGTGATTTTTTTAAAGTCTTCCAATTGCTTGCCCACTGCCTGCTGGCTTTAGTTTTTGATTTGGCTGTGCCTGTGCATGTTCTGTGTCTCTTCTGTGAGAAAATGCCTGCGAGGATCATTTACATGTTCTAAAACTTAATCATTGCAAGGTGTGCACTTTCCAGAATCCCTGCAATAAAAACTAATTACAGCTTTTTCAAGTAGTTTAGCCATGACATTGTATGTTCAACATTCAGTTGTAAAACCTTTTTGCGCAGATGCTCTTTGGCAATATTGATTTTTCTCTCCCCTCTCTCCCTTCACACCTGCTGCCATATCTGTTTTCATGGTTTTTTGTGAACAAGTGGATCTGGTTTAATGTCAAACTATGAATTCCTCAAGTGGTAGTTACAACAGATGAACTATTTCAGGTTCTGTCTCCATCACACTTGGTTTAGTCAGGAGGACTTGCTGGAACTATTGTGTAGAGAAAAATTAGAGATTTGGTTCAGCAAAGTTAGGACATGATTAACAACCTCATACATTTTCAGAGAGTGTGTTTTAATTGACTTGACTGTAACATTCCTGGATAACCCCTATTACTAAATTGTCTGTGAGGCAGTTCTGCATTAGCTCATGATGTACATTTTAACCTAGTTATTCATACTGGAACACTTAAGTAAATAGCATTTTACAGAATTTCCTTGTATCAAACCAGGTTTTTGTTATTTTTCATTCCCAAGTTCATGAATTTCCTTTAACTGCTTCTCATAAGCTGCCAAATATTTTTTCTCAGATGGAATATAATTTATTTTCAATCCCACTTAAAATTATTTCCTTAAGTATATAACAGCAAACACACTCTCATCTTTTGCAAAATAAGCCTCAATGTTTCCTTTCTTTTCCACTGCTTGACTTCCATAGTTTAAAATAGTATTCTGTAGTCTTTTGTAAGCAAAACCAGGATGTTTTTGTTGTGCAATGCTTTTAATAGCTCAGCTTCTGAAAAAATCTACATTAAATGTAGTTTAGTAGTGCACTGGCCATGCCACTGACATGGCTTTGGTTATTAGTAAGGACATAGGGAGGGTATCCCAAAATATCTATTTACAGTAAATATAGCAAGTTTATTTCTCTTACAACATTTTAAAACATTTTTAGACCAAGAAGTTCAACGGTTGAAAATAGGAATGGAGACATTATTGGCTGCAAATGAAGAAAAGGTGAGAAAATAATCGTTGTTCTACATATTAAGAATGAAATTATGGGTTTGATTCTTTGAAATGTTCCAAATAACACACCTTCTACAAGGACTAAATGAGAATTTTAATTTCTATGATCATAAATCAAGCCATGGGATTTTCCTGTATGGTGGCACATTCATATATGATCAAATAGACAATAATATGCATCCCTAAAAACTCCCTTTAGTAAGTGGGGAATCCAGACAGGGCAACATTAATTTTGGAGAACATTAATGTGGCTCATAACCTTTATTTCTAAAAAAGCCGTAACGTCAAACCCCTCTGGTTTCCTTACGTCTGTAATTTCACATTGTCCAGCAAAAATTGTGTACAAAGGCAAATAACATTCCTTACAAGGCATGTGAGAGACTTGAACCAGCTTTCATGAAAATCACAGAGGTGTAGGACAGTGTTTCTGCAATCAAAAATGAAGGATTTTAAATGTGACTTTATTTATTTAACGTTTTCCACAGGACCGTCGGATAGAGGAGCTGACACTACTGCTAAGCCAGTACAGGAGGGTCAAGGACATCATGATTGCAGCTCATGGTAAAATGTCTTGTGAATAATTTCCTGATTCTATTTTAAGTTTGTGGTGTTTCCTGTGACCATTATGACCTGTGACCATTAGCCAGGTTTTACAGCATAAAATGATATTAGGAGAACTCATTTCCCTTCCACTAAGGAAGATCCTGAGAGATGACTAGACAAGTTTTGGTTGGAAGGAACAACTGAAAACCCACTTTGCTTTGCAGCACACAATTTTATGTATTTAGCTTCAAAATCTGGGGGGGGGGAACCTTTGTCCCATTTCTCATTTACATTGTAGGAAGTGGTGTGGGTTTTAGGACAATCTCATTTTGAGTTGCCACCATACTTTTGAGCACTGCATTTAATCTGGGTAACTTGACCTTCTGAAAGGACAATTTTGTTCCATGCACATCATCACATTAACAAGCAATAACAATATTTTTAGGCCTTGTGTGGCAGAATGGAAACTGGTGTTTAACACACAAAAATAGGGAATGAGAGTAAATGTATTGAACACACAAAAACAGGGAGTGAGAGTAAAACTCTATCTGAATGTTCATTAAATAAATAAATTAAAAGGAGCAAGGAGCAAGCCATGATGCTCTGGATTATTGAGCTGGTAGTGCAGAGAGCACGATGGTGTTAATGCACACTGGGGTGGGTACACCCCAGAGTGTAAATAAAACACAGTGATGCTCAGCACAGTAAAACAAATAAAACCCCCAAACACAAACCTGTGTAGGACCTAGAGCATATACTGAGATCATCCACCCTGGGGTGCATACTGTGAAAGACTGAGAGCAAGAACAAGGGATCAACCTCAGCTTGCCCCAGAACACCAAACTGTGAGCTGCAAGTGGTTCAGAAGCTGCCTGGCCAGCAGCTCAGGGGTTCACAGGAGAGCACAGAGTGCAGCTGGAAGTGGTAAATGTGTTGTTCTCAAATAAATCAGCTTGCTGGGAAGTCAGGGCCCAAAGGAAGGGTGGGAAACTACAGGCATCAGGGAAAGACTGGAGGGGAATTCAGAGGCCAAAGAATTTAGACTGCCTGAGATGGCCCTAAAAGTTTTTTCTTTGCCTGATTCTCTCTCTTTCTACTTCTACTCTCTAATGCTTCAGGCTCTTCTGTCTCTGGTGGCAATGAAGAGGAGCTTGAGGCAACTTTAAGGAAGTGGAGTCTTTTGAATAACTCTCAAGGAGAATTACTGAAAACAGAGGTACAGATGTTCTAGAAGCAGGTTCTGTTGTATAGATGATTTCTTGGTGTTGCAGATGAGGGTTCAGCCCTGGCCAAATTTTTGTATTTCTTGGTATGGGCACAGTAGATTCAGCATCACACACCACAGCTACAGGCTTGAAACTCTTGTATTTTACCCAGGCCTCTGCAGGAGAATTGTCACCAGCTGTGCTCCCTCCAGTGCCACACAAAGCCATGGAAATCAGGCAAGACCTTCCTTTCTTGTGTTTCATGTGGGTTGTCCTAAATTGCATTATTTAGACTGTTCAGCTGTTACAATCTTGTCTTGACTGTTCTTGGTTTGCTGTAGTTTTGGGCACTTGTAAAAGCTGTGCTTGTCATGGAGTTTGCAATGCATAGTTGTTTAAGGTTTAAATTATAGGAATAAATCAGCATTTTTATATATCAGAAGATATATGCACTGTAGTCCTTACAACTATAACATTTATTTCTATTTTAAGTGGAAGCATTCCAGTATCTTCAAGTAACTTAACCTCTCCGCAAGAAGAATCTTTGGAAATCACAAATAGGTAGGAATGAGTAACTGTCATTGAAATGTAAAACATTTTTCCTTTTTAAAATCCCTAAATGCTGTACATTGCTCACAGAGAGTTATTGCTGTGCTTGTTAAGAGCTCTAAAGTCATCAACAAGGCTAAAGCTGCCCGTGGGCCTGGCTGCCTTTCACTGCTGATCAGAGGATGTCTTGTTGCTGTTTCTGGCTTCATCTACTGCAGTTGTCAATGCCATGATTTTCAGACTAAAATATAATAAAATAAACTAATCTCTTAATTCTGAGCTATGTTTTATGCAGATATTATGTGATCTGTACAGCTGTTGCATCAGACACTGCTGATGTGCAAACAAACCATGTTGTATTAACTGCTGCTTTTTTGCCTTTTTTACCCTCTTTCAGGGTTTCACAGAAAAAAAAGTCAAGTAGTTTAGAAGACTTGCAGAGTGAATCCTTGGAAAAGGTTGGTTTATTTGTAATCTCAGCTTCTGGTGTTAAATGTCACAACTAAAAGACAAAGATCGAGTATAAATATGCTTTTTGTTTCACATATAATAACTTTAACCACCACTAACTCTCTATGTGGGGAAAGAGCCCAAGTGATAAAACAGCTCAGGTTCTTTTTCCACCCCATTGCCAAGCTGGTTGACACACCCATATGGACACACCTTCAAATTCAGTTTTTCCCTTCAGAGAGGCAAAAACATTTAAGAGAAATACAAGAAATAATGAGAAGTAATTTTGTTTAACTGCAGTATTATTTTGTTTATAGGTGTTTTTAAAATATTTTTTTACTTCTGAATCACTAAAAACATTAAGGCAGCTAATCCTGAAAGTAGCTAAATGCTGGGACTGGGTATTTCCACATAGGATTCCTTTTTGAGTGTTTGCATGGAACTATGAGTGCAGTTCCCTTAACTTTCTATCACAAATGGCATTCCTGAAGATGGCAGTGGTGCTGCCTTAGTTAAAGCAGCAGGAGCACTGTTGATGCTCCAAAAGCTCTAATTCCATTCCAGAATAAAACTTCCCAATTTGCAAAGTCTTGTTACATTGTCTTGTTTTGTCATTTATGTACCCTGTTATTTTTCAACACTTCTGTAATTCTGCTTTTTGAGACTGTTGTTGCTTTCTGTACTCTAATTAGACTTAATACCAGGTTACCTACACCCAGTAATGCCATTTAAATCAGATGCCAGTAATATGATTGCTCCAGTTCTTGAATTAAAAAAAAAAAAAAATTATTTAAAAAAATTTTCTTAAATATTCTAATATTTTTCTTGACTTGTTGGGGATGACAGTGACCAAATACAATGTGTGAGATTTGTGCTGCATTCATTTGATTGTGGTCATACACAACAAATCAGAACTAACATTTCATTCCATGAAGAATTAATTAAGGTTTTCTTGTCATAACTTTTAGTTATTCTCTTGTCTTAAATCAAAAATCTGAATTTGTCTCTGTAATATGCTGTGATAAGGCTGTGCCTACACATTTATGCTGTAAAAGTGCTCTATCCATGAAATCAGAATCCATAGAGGAAGAACCTACCAAGGATATGAGAGAACTATAGCAAGCCCTCCCCATGTTCAGCAAGGCATTTAAATTGTGTTCCCTAATTTAGGCACGAGGCCTCTTAATGAAATGGCTGAGCCCTCCCTGTGTGTATCAGTGAGTTGCTAAATGTGAATACTGCAACCAAAACTAAGGCCCAGAAACCTTGTTTTGCTGACACAGCACACGACAAGACAGCTTCTTGCACTAAGTCCAAGAGAGCTTGCTGTGCAAGCAGCACTGTTTGCTGGAGTTATTCTGCCTTGCTCAAAGCTCAAATTCCCATTGCTTCCAGCAATAATAATAATAAAATAATAAAGCACATCGGTGTCCCTGACCTAACGGTGGTGGAATTTTTATCACTTTGTTGCTGTCAGAGCTCTTTATGATTTCAGCTGGATCCATACAGAATGGTGTGTTTTATTTTATGTCAGTTGTTTTCATATTGGTCTAACTGTTAAACAGCTGGTATGTTCCCAGCTCAAAGTAAGTCTAAAGGGACCACCCAGAAACCTGAAAATAGCAAAATTCCTTTGATCACAACAGAACTTGAACAGGAATTTTGTAGAGTGGGGACTGAACAAACACAATTACTATTAAATATTGGATTGAGATGAAATGAAGAGGTAACAGTCTTTGTAATATATTGTCCATACATTAAGCAGCATCTCTATAGCAATTTGATGTTCTGTGTATGTATGTTAATACTAACATTTGTCTGTTGCTTTTTTCCATAAAATTTTGAAATTGCCCTCCCTGAAACTCCGTAGTATGTAGATGGAAAACCAGCACAACCTGTTGTAGAACAAGAGGTATAATAACTGCAACCATTCCTAACAATTCTCTGTTGTGTTGTGATGTGATGTGCTGTGATGGTATGGCTGGGTTTGCATTTTATACTCATTTTGTCTTTAAAATGTTTGCATAGTTCCAGTGCTGACAAACAGGGGTAAGGATTCGAGAGAGAAATCTTTTGGTTTTTACTTTTTATCTAAAAGTTTGTTACATGAAGCTGAGGTCAGTCAGTCTCAGAATATACACTGCTTGATGTAAGACACAATTTCTCTACTCATACAATACTTGGTACAAGCTGGGATGTACTCCTGCAGTTGGCAAAAAGGAGCAGGAGTTGAGGAACTGTGCAATCTGGCATGCAGTTGTAATATCCAAAGAATCCTCAAGGCCTTGGAATAAGAATAGATAAAGCAGTGGTTATCTCATTAAAATTTTAATATATCATCCTGTCACAGACAAAGTTTTGAAACAATTTTGTTGGAATGGGGTTACTAAAAAGGAGCACGCTGTATGTTCCTCTATACTGAATATGGTTTCCATATTTCCAGTGCAAAGTTTTCCTATGAAACCTCCATTCTGATACTGAAACATTGTACTAGTGTGAGTTTATTCCAAAACACATATTGGATGTACACTATTCCCACCAATAATGTCAATTGGAGCTGCAGGTTCATTGCTTGTCTCAAAAAGCATCTCTGTCCTATGGTTTTCACCCATGAGAGTGATGGCTCATCCATCTTTTCATCTGGATTCAGTGTTGAAGAAATCCCAACAAGCCATTTCCAAAACTGGAGGCAAAAAGTACCTCTGTGAAACACATGCTTTGCCTGGAAAAGTAACTTTTTAGGCTCAGAACGGTCAGATTTATGGGAACATTTCATCTACCCTTGTACAAGGAACACGATGCCCAAGCAGATGATCACTTGAATGCAAGGAAAATTAGGTTCTGTAATAGAACTGGCAATTATGTTTAGCTGTAATTATTTTTTTTAAAAAGCTTCACATTTACAATTCTGCCTATGCAAAGAGATTTTCATCCTTACAAAAGTTAAATTTCTGTTCCATAACTTTGGTGTTGATTTTTTTCACTGTTACTAATGGTGGTGGGAAATATGTTTGAGAAAATTTGAGGCATACAAATGCTTTTGGGTTAAATTCCAGCAAGATAGAATTGTGAGGCAGAAACAGAGACAGTCTGGCTAAAAACAGGGGGGGAAAAAATTATCTGAGAAGGAACTACACACATTTTTGGCACTACCAAAATTGACCTTGAAAGGATCAAATGATTAAACAGTGCCCCCCTAGCGGAAAGGGAGACAGCTAGAAAAATTCTTATGGCAAAGCCAGGTAATATTTAACATATATTTTAAATAAATGCACTTAAATAAGGCTGAAGTGGGAGGAGCAGATGAGGGAAGGCGAGGCTGTGCCTTAGCTAGAAAACTGTCAGCTGGCTGATGGGTTTAAATTGAGTTTTCTGTAAGCAGGAACCTGCAGGGACAGGAGTCATTTTGAACCATACTATTTCTCAGCTTTAAGAACATTTCGTACTGGATTGCAAATGCTGCGAGCGATTTGATTTTGTATTTATTTTATCTTTCTCTCTTTTAAAAACAACAGAGTAAGCCAGTGGGGAAAGGCAGCAAGTACCAAACGTTGCCAGGAAAGCTGCCCCGAGCCCTGCAGAACGGAGAGCAGGGGATGTACAACTCCCCAGATGGGTGTGGCACGAGTGACAACGATGACAACGGCGTCCCAGGCCTCAGTATGTACCTGTGCCTCTCCCAGAGGGGAAATCCAAACTGTTTGAGGGATTGGGACGTAGCACAGGATAGAATCTGCTAGGCCACAGCGATGCAGTATGATGCTCACATGGTTCAGTTAGGGAATCTTGTGCTACTTTCATTTTGTAAACCAATACCAAAAATATTCCCGTAGCTCACAGCAGAAAGAAGGATCAGCTTAAGTTGCTTTCTGTTGCACTTGACAATACCATTTGAAAGTTTACAATACAATTATCAAAAACATGAACATTTTTGGGTAAAAATGCTTGTATCAGCACTGTTGGTTGCTGTAGCTGGTGGGGTCCCATAAGTGAAAATTTAACTTGCTACCATGCACAGAAACATCAGTGGATTTTGGAACTACAAATATATTGTCATTCCACAACCCCAGCCCTGTGGAAGCCTGTATTAATGTCTTTTCAGTGGCATCTTAATAACAGATTTGTTGACAAAAAGGTTAAGAGTGAGACACAGGACCAGGTGTTTTTATAGGATTGAAGAGCTTGGGAGTTCAGGCACAAGAGTATCCCTTGAGATTCTGAAGTCTTCCTACACTTTAAAAATCACAGTGGAATTTTTTTGTTTGGCTCCTGTTTTTCCTTTGGTGGGGGTTGGTTTATTTTAAGGCCTCATGGTCCCAAAAGCTGCTAGCATACTGCAGTTTCAAGATAGCAATAGGTTGAGGTTGTTTAGGGATTTTGAAAGAGTTTTTCTGTGATTGTAACTTTGTGGGAAATGCATAAGCCATTGTGTAGTGTCTTTAACTGCAGGATTATCCAAGGGTGGGTGAGCTTGTAAAGGAAAACATTCTTTTTCTAGAAACAAGCAATGGCTTCTTAAATATACTGAGTTACAAGAATTTTTTCTGCAGGTTGGTTTGTTTCTTGCATGTGCAGCAAACTCATTACACCTCCAGTTCTGTATTTCAGAGCAATTTGATGAAATCTTAGCCGTTGCTTCATTTCAGATACTCTGCAGGCTTCGTAGAGCTCTGTAGTATTTGCTTAAAGTGCTAAAACTGTCCAAGGATAGTTAGAAAAGCCCCAAACAGATCCATTATTATCCCTATCTCTTGAAGATGATCTGTACAGAGTTCTTGGGGCTTGTGCACACCAATGCATATTCACTTTCCAGTCGAGCATAACTGCTTCTTTTCTTTTTGTTTCTGCTCTTAGTGCTTAGCTTAACTACTTTGCCCTCCTGTAACTTTATTTTGCTGGTGTTTTGTATCTTCTTTGCTTCTCCATCTGGCTTTCTGCTTCTTGGGATGACTGAAGATCGCGTCAGGAGTGTCAGTGCACCAGTGCTAGGTACTGTATCTGAACAAGATGCAACTTTAACACCATTTTGCTGCTTACTTTGTTTCTTTCCTTTCCCCCTCCCTTTCCCTATGAAATACTAATCCCAACTGGGCCCTCTAGATTGAACTCCTTACGTGCAGTACTGAAATGAAGTAATAGCTCCTGCTGTATGGCATTCACATGGGACTTCTTTTTATGACACTTATTCCTGGTTTCATTCTGTTTGCAATGAAATTAGAAAATTCCCACTGATTTGGATGGAGGAGTTGAGGTATTAAGAGCAGGCAAGAAGAACTTAAATGAATTCAAATAATGTAGTTAAGTAGAAAATACTGAAATAACAAAGTTATTTTACCTGACTTTTTTTTTTTTTTTTATAAAATGTACAGCTGTCTTTTCACCTTCTGAGCATGTATTTTTAAATACAAGAACAATTTTATAGGTATCTGTACTTTTTTATCATGTTCTGCATTTAAACATCAGCCTCCCAGAAAACAACTTGATCAGTAATTAGTACAAAATGTGACTATAATGCTGTTCTTAACCCAGGAGAAACAGAGAACATGGATGGTACAGTGGGCTCGGATGACCTTTCACCTCTTTCTTCGGGAACAGATTCAGGCCTACAATCTCCTTGGTCTCCAGAAAACAGAAAGAGTCCAAAAGGGATCAAGAAAATCTGGGGAAAGTAAGGTTATTTTTTTTTTTTAATCACTGTCAAAGCATTTCAGCTGAGAATGAATGTAATTACCAGCAAAATCTACAATTATCTATAGCAAGAATAACCTAAAATTTGGGGAGAGAAAGCAGTTCTGGGATTGCACGGGTGTGTCCTTATGTACACAGGAGTGTGGAAAAATGGCTGGGAGTGTTCACAGCATCATGCTGGTGAAAGAAATAAGGCACTGCTGTCATCTTACTGCTAGTAATAGCATGCCAGCAGTTTTATTAGCCATGAAAAATTAAATTATAGTAAATTGTCCATTACAAAAGACACCAGGTAAAAAAATTAGAGAGTCGCTCTGTGTCTACTTGATCTACTGCAGCAACAGCAGCCATTTCCAAGTCTGGATTATTAATTGGATCAAAGTGTTACGGCTGCTCTATGGAGCTCTTTTTTTCCCCTCCAGAGTTAAGTCCAGACTGAATTTCCTAGAACTCCTTGAGCTACCTCTGGAATTTGGCGTGTGTGGTTTCCAGGGAGATTACCAGAGCTGTTAGCTGTCCCTGTAGTTTCCATGCAGAACAAACATCCTCTGTCACCAGCTAACAGTCCTGTCGTGGCACTCTTGTCTTGCAAGAATACGAAGAACTCAGTCAGGTAACTTCCCTGCAGACGACCTGGGCCTGGCAGAGTTCCGGAGGGGCGGTCTCCGGGCGACAGCCGGACCTCGCTTGTCCCGATCCAAGGACACCAAAGGCCAGAAGAGGTAACGGCTCCTCCTCCCCCTGCCACAGCCCGTCCTGTGTGCTGGTGTTAAACGTGCTGACAGCCAAACCCTCCTCTTGGGAAATACAGTTTTCCCAAGCATTTCAGTCCACGTGGAATTCCACAACAGCTGGAAAGAATTTTTCCGGTAGTAAAATCATCCGGAGAATCTCCCCTGCCTGCACTCCTCCAGCTGCAAGTCACGGCACTTGCTGCTTGGTGGAGTGTCAGAAATTTCACCTTGTTAAAGAGCAAGGAGAATTATCAACTCCTGTGGGAGTATCTGCATAATGATGGGGATTCAGCAATTCCCTTTTCCCTCTTTTCAAACAGAAAATGGGAAATTCTTTTCTGCCCTGCAACTGCTCACAGGTTGTGGCTGGGCTGCCAGATTCCCAGGACACCCCAGAACACAGATTTGCTGCAGTGCTGCCTCTGGCACACCATGAGCTTTCCAATACGGACATTCATGCTTTCCTTTAAGATTTTTGCAATGTTTCTTGTGCTTTTCAGTGACCACAATGCTCCCTTTGCTCAGTGGAGCACTGAAAGAGTTTGTAACTGGCTCGAGGACTTTGGCCTGGGCCAGTACGTGATTTTTGCCCGGCAGTGGGTGACGTCAGGCCACACGCTCTTAACTGCCACACCTCAGGACATGGAAAAGGTAATCACTGCTTCTCTCTGCCTGTTGATTCTGTCCAACCAGGCCTCTCCAAACCATTGGCTCTACCTTTCCTGAAACCCACAGTATCAATTTTCATAGTTACCTAATGCGAGGAAAGGAGCCAGAGGCGAGGCAAACTCTGTTAATGGTTTTTGTTGCAGGAAATGGGAATAAAGCATCCACTGCACAGGAAGAAATTAGTTTTGGCCATTAAGGCAATAAATGCAAAACAAGATGAGAAGTCTGCACAACTTGATCATATCTGGGTGACACGTAAGTGTTTGAGCTCCCACGGAATTGTTTGGGAAGGAATTTCTCCCCCCTCTCTGAAAGGGCTGCCTGATACATGTTTAAGCAGTTACCAAACATCTTTTTTAAAAGCACTAAGTTTCACCATAGTAGAATTGGGGATTTTTGTGATGTTTTTAACATCCAAATATGTCGCTTGTGGTATGCTCTTCCACGGGGAACTCTGTCAGACTGCAGGGAATTAACTGGGTGGGCTCAATCCAGGAAGAGCTACACTATGCTGCAGAAGATGTGCTCCATCATACACTGCATTGTCAAATATCATGGGGGTAGTGTGGACAAAACTCTTTGGTGGGAATTGTTTTTGGCTGTCCTCAGGAAAGGGGAATAGGTAGAATGAGCTACTGAATGCCTCAAAAGAAGCTAGGCCAGATGAGAGGGGAGAAGGGCTTCATTCTCACTGATCTGGATTTGGCTCCCCATTGCTCTCACATCTGCAGGATGGCTTGATGACATTGGCTTACCTCAGTACAAAGACCAGTTTCATGAATCCAGAGTAGATGGGAGGATGTTGCAGTACTTAACTGTGGTAAGTACAATCCTTTTTCCTCAGTTTAACCAAATTTAACCTCAGAATAAGCAAAATATTCTACAATTTTCCTTTGAATGTGAGCAGCTAAAGAATTTTTGCAAGACAGAAACAGTGCCAGAAATAACTCCTTTGTGTTGCCCAGTGCATGGAATCTATTCCTAACATCCATAAAATAAGTCATATGTTAGGGCTAACTTCTGCAAAGTCCTTCTTTCAATATCATGTAGCACACCACAATTAAAAGTAAAATGACCAGTTTCACATGTAACTTCTGGAGCACGTTGTTCTCCACACCAAGTTAGCAACAATATTCAGTAAAGCAAAAGCAGAAAATCCAGTGGTCTGTACAGCTCTGACCACATTCACAGCACACCATGAACCACACACAGCCACCGTGTTTTCTTCCCACTCTCCTGCCCAAGCCTGGATAATTGAGGCCTGGATTTGCCTTAATAGGCTTCGCTCCTGCCTTCATTTTTTAGCCAGGTCTTGCTATGGTGCAATGTTAAAAAAACTCCAGAAAACCAACAACAGAACCCACCAAACCTCCACCCTAACAAAACCCAAACCCTCTTCAAAGTATAAACTTTCATTTTACCTAAACCCAGTTACTGTAGTGTTATATAAAACTACACAGCCAATTCAAACTCTTTCTTCTTGGGGAGGGTATCTGTTTTGGTGTGTGCCCTGTGCCACCTAAAAGTCTGTCTCCTTCACAGAATGACCTTCTCTTCCTGAAAGTCACCAGCCAGCTGCATCACCTGAGTATTAAATGTGCCATTCATGTGCTGCATGTCAACGGCTTTAACCCCCACTGTCTACGCAGGAGGCCAGTTGAGGAGGTAAAAGAATGTTTAAATAATTTAATTTAAGCAAGCACAAATTGCCTGGTCCCAGCCAAAGGGGACAGAAAGTCAGCAGCATACAGTAATACAACAAATCATTGCTACTATGGACTTGCAACTAAAGCAGCAATTATGCTACTTATTAGTTGAATCTCATGCATTTCTCTTAAGAAGTTATTTGCATACTGGAAAAAAAGTTAATTCAGCTTCCAAGAGAATAATTTGGAATGATATGTCTTTGCCTGATCTCATTTTTAAAATCTGTGAGGTTTTCACCTTACCTGATAGCTTTGACTTAGTATTAAACACTGTCAATAACACTGTTGCCAAAATGTTCCCTTGTAACACCTGTAATCTCTACTGTTGCACTACTTGATGCAACACATGAGGTTTCACCAGTACTAGACCAGGTCTGGATCTCATCAGAGGCTGTTTGAAGGGGCCTTGCACAGAAACAATCCCTCAGAGTCAGGGAAGAACAACTGCCCTCGGAGGAAGGGGAGGGAGGCCGTGTTTAGCTGAACTGAGATTCGTGTTGAGCACACTCAGACAAAGCTGGCTGTGCTGCCATCACCTTTTGTGGTCCCTCCAACAGAACAACGTCTCGCCTTCCGACGTGGTGCAGTGGTCCAACCACAGGGTGATGGAATGGCTCAGATCAGTGGACCTGGCAGAATATGCACCCAACCTTCGAGGCAGCGGAGTGCACGGGGGCCTGATCGTAAGAATTTACCATTTCACTACATCTCTACTAAAAATTGAAGGCTGTAATATAAACCATATTTTATCTGATGTTCATCAAGCAGAAGGAAACAAACGTATCTGCAGTGTGACAGCATGATCAGGCCTTCTAAGGAGGCTCTTTATCTGATCTGTGCATCTTAACTTTACAAAGGAAAACTAAATAAAAAAGGAACAGCTAAAAGACTGTTTATAATCAAAGGTGAGCTGGGCACAAATGTTTGACAGCAGCACATAAAAGGAAACCTGGACTGTGCTGTGTGAAAGTTGCTTATTGATAAGGCATCGCTGAGTGTTTCTTTGAGTGATTTACCAGAACTCTGAGCCATGCTAAATAACCACCCTGAAACCACAGCAGTCAGGAATGACATTTTTTTAATTCAAAACATTCAGAACTACTTGCAGCTCACTAAAGTCAGAGTTCTGAAATACCATGATTCTACTGCTGTCCAATTTTTGCAAAAATGAAATAGTAGAAATCACAGAGTTTATACTCTGAGTAGAGCAGAAAATTCTAAAAGCAAACTTGTTCAACCCAACCAAATGTATGGTTTGATGATAAATATAAATACATGTTTGCCTGATCACACTCAGCATTTTTTCTTGGCTCCTTTCATGTACTTCCCATTCAAACCCCAGTGAGTATCATGAGTGAGCTGTAAGAGGTCTAATGTGGACACTTAGAGTGAGAAGTCCTCTGCTAAGCACTGTAGTAGTTCACTATTGCAAATATTTCTATAAAAAATAAATATCCTGCCCTCTTCCCAGATTCTCGAACCTCGCTTCAGTGGGGACACACTGGCCATGCTCCTGAACATCCCACCTCAAAAGACCCTCCTGCGCCGCCACCTCACCACCAATTTTAACGTGTTAATTGGGCCAGAGGCACAACAAGAAAAAAGAGAAATCATGGAGTCAGCAGCATACACACCTCTGACCACCACTGCCAAAGTTCGGGTAGGTACTGCTGTCAAAAAGGAGAAATGTCAGTGTCAGATTTCTCTGCTCTAAATTACAGAGAAAATAAGGGACAAACATGGGCAGGGAGAGCTGAATTCTAGGAGTGCTACATTTCCCTTAATTCTAGATACCAAAGCTTTTACTATGTATCCGTTTAAATCATCTCCTGAAACAAGCATGCAATCAGTTCTGTCTTTTCTTAGAAGGAACACCATGTAAATGCATTTAACATCACCTGTAACTCCCTATTTGAAAACAAATGTAGTTACTTCACAATCTATGTACTTGAATGACCAGGATATAGCAGTAAATGAAAAAGGGGATGATTTTGAATGCTTAAAGAACAACCTTACCTTACTTGTCTTACTCAAAACTACTTGTGTTGACTCCTTATTTTAGCCAAAGAAACTTGGATTTTCGCATTTTGGAAACTTAAGAAAAAAGAAGTTTGATGAATCAACAGACTACATTTGTCCTATGGATACAAGTCCAGCTGCTACGAATGGTACTTCAAAAAACTATGGTGGCTACAAAGGACTTAGTCCTTTCACTGACAGGGAACTGGATCAGGTGGGACAGACAGACTGATGCCATGCTCATCTCATCCTCTCCATGCATTCCAAAGCTTGCCAATAACCAAATGTTCCCCTATAACAAACTCTTTGCTACATCCGCATGAACTCACTGAGAAAGTATTGGCTGTGGACACTGGAAAGAGTTCCAAACTAAGAATGTTGGGGGTTTTTTAATCAAAATCATAATAAACTCATCCATCCTCAAGCCCTTTTTCAGGACTATGACACCTTTACACGGCGAAGATCGAGGTATTTTGTCAGTCAAGGAGGTGGCTGCAGTAAACACAAGACTTTTGTACTTCTAGCTTTCATAATCCTAGTATGGCACATTATTTTTTTCATTATCTATATGGGTGGTTTTTAATGTAATGAATTCATTTGGACAAATTTGTACAAACCTATCAAGTTATATTAAAGTACAACTGGCTTGTATTTTTTAACAGACAAGTAATCAGAGAATCCAACTGAATTTTTCTTTCAATGTGTACAGTGGGGAGTAGTTCTGCTTAGACAATCTATGTGAAGACAATGCATCAGTAATGAACAAATTATTAATAAACCAATAGTTAATTCACTTTTGTTATGTAGCAGTGAACTTGTGAATGAAACTGTCTAGACAGCATATAGACAAACGATGAAGACTAAAAGACACCAAATTTTATTTCAACTTTGCTGTTGTGTAAAGGGATGTAAACCCTGAAAAATGGAGTGCTCCTGGAGCCTTGTGTGAACTTGGCAACACACAAGAGCCACAAAGAGGCAGCTGGAGTAAACTGCCCTTTCTCCAGTGACATAAAAACGGTTTAAGCCTGATAAGAGAATGGTCACAACATTGAAAAGACTAACTGTGAAGGTAATTTTTTCATTTGCATGGTTTAGTGCATCTAACATCTCATTTGTGTTCATTGGCTAACCATGGTCTTTTTCAATGTACTGCTCCTAAACAGGGAGAATACCAAACCCTGACTATGACTGAGTATGGATGTCCACTTGCTCAGCTAAGAGTTGTGAGGGAATGCATTAACTTTGAGCCAAGAACTTGCACTGTGCAGTTGTTCAAGCATGACAGAAAGCCTGCACTCTTCTCTAGAAGCATGGTCTGTCTATTTAGCATGACTTCTGAGCATGTCATCCATGCAGGAAATCAAATGCCTTAGAACTGGTAACATTTCTATGTAAAGAGGTAGGACTGTATCAAGGACTTCTTGTCTATGAAAGAAGCCTACCAGAAATATAAATAGTGTCAGACCAGTTGGAAAATACTACTTTGTATTGACAATATCAGTTAAACTTTTTCTTTTTGATTGTGAATTAGAGGCCAAGTTTCATGGAATCAATCTTACTTAATCAGGATCCACTCCTCCCATTGTTAAATGCATTTTCACATACCTTGTAGCACAGAGGCATTTTTGTTAAGGAGCTGTTAGACTTATCCCAACTTCATTTGTCCAGGCACAGATCCCTCCCAAAGCTGCATGTAGAGTGAATAAAATTGCACATACTGTCTGATTTGAACTAGTTCCTGACTGCTTTTACAGATGGAACACTCAGAAGGCACAGTAATGCAAATAGGGGCTCTTTCCCAAGGCATAACCCACCTTACGGTACGTACTCCTTCCTCTCTTCTTCTAAAGCCACAAATCTGTTCTGCTAGAACCCACTGAAAGTTGGTCATTGCTGCTGGTAATTAAGAGTAAGTGGGTCACTGTTCTAGAACCTGGTGGGACATGCAGTCAAAAAAACCTCTGCTTTTAAATTGCTCTAGAAATTAAGCTTCATTTAGGACTCTTCAAGTTTTCATGAACTCTGCTGTCTCTTTGACAAAATGACAGATATTCATCCCCTTAAATGAAAATTCTTCAAAGATTTTGCAGGTAACCACACCTCAGTCACAGCAAAGGCTAGGAATGAGGTACACACTTTCAAAAATTTACATGAGCTTAAACTCTGAGGAGAACAAAACACCTTGCTTTTGAATCCTCATTCCATAGAAGCTAATTTATTAAAAAATAAAAATAAGTGACTGAAAGACATAATGGAGAATTATGTAATATAGTTGAGCTGCATGCCACACACAAAATCGCTAAGAATTTCCTCAAGCAAAAGTTTATTTGAAGCTGTATTGAAGAAACTCCCTTTGACTGTGTGTGGCTCTCACCCCCCCTGTTGTGAGCCTGATCTCACTGCAGTTGTGTCTGTGGGAGCACAGGCCTCTCACCAACCACCCTCACTCCTTCCCATCCTGTTCTTTCAGACACTGCTAAGCCAGGATGAAATGCTGAATGACAGCAGGTTTTTAACACCAACCTTTGAAGACTGGAGATGATGCTTCAGCGTGACCAAGAACACTGCTCATACCTCATGCCTGTCAGGAGTGGCCAGGAGCAGCTGGATGCAGTGGAGCAGGAAAGCTTCACCTCTTTTCTGCCACTGACACCTCCCACATAGCATTTCCTATTGTCAGTGTAGCCACACATTACAGGTAACTCTCCTCTGTGCTGTTTTTCCACATAATGTAACAGGAAACAGGTGTTGGGAGAGGAGTGGGACTCAGATCCAGAGTCTGGAAAGCCAAGACTGGCAATGTTTTACCCTTTTATTCAGTTGTCTTTTACATGGCATGTTGATGTACTGTTATATGAGAGATCTTTTGTAATTTTTTATTTTTATAATTAACTTGTAGTGCAGGAATCATTAACACATTATTTTACCACGAGGGCTAATCAGAGCATCCTGGAAATTCAGATGGATGCTGGTGAGAGCAGCAGTAATGGCTCACTCCCTACTCCTGTGTTCTTACCAAACTGGTCCCCAGAAAGGATTTCAATCTCCCCTCCCTTTCACTAGCACATGTCCTGCCCTCTTTTTATCTAAGTCAGGACCCCGTAGGATGGGAAGAATGGAATATAATACTGTCCATCAAGCCCTTGCTTTTATTAGGATGACAAGCTGCCATGTTCACAAATCTTTACCTAAGGCAAAAACTGCAGCAGGAAATTGTAACTCTGAGACTACCAGGAAAATACCAGAACACAACAAAGATTTTTTCCTTTAAAACACCTGACAAAATAAAGCTGCTGCTGTTGTACTGGGCTAGACAGGACTGCATCAGACAGAAATACAGCCTCTCACTTTTTGAGGGGCTGAGGGTGAAGCTGTCACCTTTACAGCAGCAATTACTTGTGGCATCTGTTTACATGTACACCTCCTGTATTAATGAGCTGTTAACAAGCTCTCTTAGTAGATAGACAAATGCCAGAAAAAAATCTCCTTAATTATGAGGAAAAGTACTTTGTACAGGGCTGGTTTCCATCACTCTCTCCTTGCTGGCTGCAGGTGTTGCTTTAGGTTCTAATACAGCCTGAGGGCAGGTCACTGCCAGCCACAACCCTTCTAAATAAAGAGGGAACCTCCAGGGCTGTCCAGAGGATGCAGCAAGGGCTTTTTGAGAGCTACCTGTGGCATTTTTTACATGTGATCTATCCTAGTCCTCACTTCATGAGTCTCTCATGACAGACCCTGCACT
The DNA here is from genome assembly GCA_013397915.1 of Daphoenositta chrysoptera. Lineage (NCBI taxonomy): Eukaryota > Metazoa > Chordata > Aves > Passeriformes > Daphoenositta > Daphoenositta chrysoptera. The sequence goes on along the minus strand of VZRO01005638.1, from coordinate 311,632 downwards.
CTATGGTCAGGTACAAGAAGCTAAACACATGGTTTTATTGTCCAAAATGGTAAAATCAGGGCAAATTCTTTTCAATCACTGAAAACTGGAAAAAAAAGGAAAATCCAGAAGAATGAGAAATAAGTCTACACATCAGCAAATTACAAATGTTTAATGTTTAATAAAAGGTATTAAATGTACTGGTCTGGCAATGCAGTCAGTGCTAGTGACCAGCTCAGGTACCAGGGGCATGTGAAATACTTTGTCAGGTTAATTAGCCAACAGACTTATTACAGCACTGCAAATGGGATTGGCTGCTCCAGCAGCCCTGGGATATTCCAAACACAATATTCCCTATTTCTTTCAGTGCCGTATTTACAACTCAGTGTGTTGTTGTGCTAACTTGGCTGTGAATAGTCAATCTTCAAAATAACTGATTCTTTTTAAAAATATATGTAGTAAGAAATCCTATTTAGCATAACACCGGTATAAATGCTTATTTTTTTGACTGTTTCAAATAAATTCTGAATGTTCCCCTCTCTCTTGCTGACTGTGGAATGATTAAACACAAATACATGTGGATGACCTCGCATCCTATTTTTTTCCCTCAGAATTAATGTTTTATACTAACTTCAGAGGTCAGATTAAGTAACTTCCACACAACTCAAGATGATGTCTCAACTTCTTAGTATTAAAACACAACAGGTAATTCTGAAGTTATAAATCACAGAAATTACATCAAGGGATTAAAAAACCCACACACACACAAATGCTGCACAGTTACACATTGACTGTTCCTGTAGAAAAATATGCAGTACTTACAAAAAAGGTATCAGGTGACATCAATGTTAATAAGCAAATGTACTGCTCTTGGGATAGCCAAGTATGTCCAGGTTGGGCTGACAGGCAAACTGAATCATTGGAGGGGGCCCACACATGAGAATGAGGGTCTCAGTGCCAGGGGGAGGCAGGTGGGCTTTCATCATGTCTGCAGTGACAAAGCCAGAGCTGTACTTCCAGTCTGCAGCAAAGAAATTAATTCAATTAGTTCAAATCTCTGTACAGGCTGAAGCCTTTTTAAACTTCATTAAGTAGTCGAAGAATCAAGTTATGGCACTCCTGCAAGCCAGGAGAGGATTAAATTTCTCACTCAGATCAAACCTAGTGCTCCCCTTCCATAGGGACAACAAGCATAATAATGATAATAGAGGATCTGATAATGAGGATCTGATTGATAAAACATGAAAGTCTGTGAATAAATGATAAGATTTAAAAGAAATGAGCAGGTAGGAATAAAAAGGAAGAGTGAATCAGCTTTTCCAGTGAGGAGAGGTCACCCAGTGGCAAGGAGAGGTATTGAGACCTGTACCACATTTTTCTACTGGTTTTTTTTTTTTTTTTGAGATAGTGGTGAGGTGACAAAGTTCAGTGATAACAAAAGTTCTGCCATGTAGTTTAGTGATAAGAGAAAACAAATCATTGGAGGAAATAAATGCTAAACTATGTACTATTGAATGCATCTACCATTTGAAGTGAGCCAAGCAGGAAAATGATGCCTTAATCTATACACAGGACAGCTCTGTTTCACCAGAATCTAATCTGGAGCTGCTGCAAAACAAAGATGTGCACATAATATTTACAGGTATTAAACAATTTAATACCAACAAAGTGCTAACAAAACCTGATTTGGGAGATAGCCCAAAGCAGAGCTGAACTTTTGATGAAGATTCCCAAAAACTGAAATACACAAAAAGATCCACTGAGTAACATGCCTGACCCAACTGAGGTTAATTATGAGTTCCTAGTTTTTAAGGCCCACCTGGTTTAGATCACTTTTTAAAACAGGGTGTGGGGTAAGGTTTGTTTCTGAGGAGTTTCAAAGTGTAAGACAAGAATACTTGCTATTACTCTGATGTTCCCTTGGGCAAGAGTCAAGCTCTGACTGTTGCACAGGGAAGAGCAAAGGCATTTCCATGTGTCCCTACCTTTTGGAGGTCTGTCCAGTGTGTACCACAGCACAAACTGCTCAGGATGCCTCTTGGCAATGTCTTCTAGCTCAGCTCTCAGCAATATATCATTTTCTGTCTGCAAAATGAAGAGTCTGTTTAGCTCCAAACCATCCCAGGAGCCCTCTGATGGGAGCTCATCTGCCATTCACAACAAATGCAATGATAAAAATTATGTAAACCAAGAAAGTAATTTGGTTTTTCCCCCTTCCATGATAGCTATTTTCTTTCCAGGCTTCTGTAAACTGAGATTAAGAACAACAAACTGTGAGGCTTAGCAGCCACCTAAACACAGTTCTGAAGATGGCAGTTAGAACAACTTTTTAATCCAGGCTAAAATCACAACGAGCTGGATTTGTCCCTGACCCTGGCAACTTTATCCCTGGCCCTGGAAAATATGTCCCTGGACCAGCATGGTGAAGGTTAACTGTACAAACAGATTAGTGGAAACAAATCCTGTTTGCTTGAAATCAGTGAATGAGAAAGATGAGCAGAGGGATCAGGATCTGGTCACAGTATTTATTCCTTTATACAGGAATTGAGTGAAACTATGAGGAGACACCTAAGTGTGAAAAAGTATGAAACATGTGCCATCAGTTTAAAAAGCTCAGAGGCCAGCAAAAACAAGTGGGCCATTAAAGAAGAACAAACAGATGGCTCAGAAAACTCACCTGATTAGCAAAAAGGAGGTAACATTTTGTGGAGTCCTTAGGATTATTTGTGATCTGACGGATCAGCTGCAACATAGGAGTTATTCCTGTTAAAAACCAAAATTGTTATGAAATGGGTATTTCTTTCTATGGCTACAGTTTCAGTATTAATGCTGCCTTCCTTCAGTCTTCAATAGGAGCCTGGTTTGCAAAGGGCTACACATCTCTGGATTTCTAATCCACACCAGAGGCAGAGGTTGGGGGTTTCTATTATTACAAATAGTTTCAAAACAAACCCACAATTCTTGTATGCAGGGCTTTTCTCTTCAGCATTCTCTATCACATAATTTTACCCTCAAGACATTCTCCTAAAATATTTTTTGTCACTGATGAAGTGAGTTCTCTGAGGTCACAAGGTAAATCAATATTCAAACCCTCAGGCTGCAACTCCCCGGGACTGGGCTCAAGCCACTGGACTGCCTCAGTGATGCCACCACGAAAAGAAATTAATGAAAAGAAATGCAGGTGTAAGTGCTCTGCTACTGAGGTACAGAGACAGTCCTCACATATATCCATAAAGACATTTTCAATGTCTAGACACTCCATACAATGGAATTAGTTTTACCTGTTCCTCCAGCTATCATCCCAAGGTGCTTTGCAAACTTTTTCTCTGCTTCAGACTTCTTATTAGGCTTGATAAGAAAGGTACCTAGAAGAAATATTCAAAACCTATAGGTACACTAGTTTACAAACAAACATAAAAATTCCATGGGAATAAATTATAAGAGCCAACCAATTAATTAAGGCAAACCCTTTGGAAATCCCTCACTTCCTCTGAGATCTAACAGATTCATCAGGAGATTGCTGATCACAGGAGGTCAGGATGCAGAGAAGTTCTGAGCACTCTGAGGTGACACTTAAGAGCACAACTCCTCTCAGCTGAGATCAGTGCAAAATCTTTCACCTGTATCCTCCAAGAGGATTATTTCTCTGAGCTCATTTCCTCACAGTCAACTCAGACCTGGCTTAATTATGAAATGGAGCTGGCTCTCAGTCAGCAGGGTATTCAGTAACAGCACTGAGATTCTCATCAGGTATTTTAGGCCACAACCTTAAGAAGCATCTGGAGCACCTCCCTCCATATGTATAGCTGAGGTATTATTTCCAGTGCAGACTTCTCAGTCATTTCATGCAATAGCAATTTTTCCAGATTTAAAGTCCCAGGAGTGAGACAATTATTAGTTATTCTGTACACAAAGCAACCACAAAGTACTCTTCCCCATCATATCAACTCTGACAGGCTCATGGTCAAATCTAAAAAAGTGGTTTTTCTCTTTTCCACTTAAAAAAATAAAGATTCTCTACAATTATCAAGTCTTATAAAACACCTCTGAAAATAACCAATACCTCCCTTTTGCTCTCCCACCTTTGTGTCACAGTACCTGTCCCCTTATAGACAAGGAGTCCATTTGGCCCTCTGAAATCAATGGTATCTCCAATCTTCATGTTATCTAGATACTGGGACATCTTCCCACCTTCTGGAAACTTGGGGTTCACATTTTTGTGGTAGACCTGTAAGAACAAATTACTTGCATGTTACCAACCACTAATTTTCCTGCAGACAGTATTACAAACCATAGAACACAAAATGCAGGCCTGAAACTCAGCACCTGAGAAAGAAATCGTGGCAATTCTTTGCTCTCAGTTTTCTCTTGAGCCTTGCAACAGGAAGCAGCCAAAATAAGTAAAATGTGCTGTTGGGCACATGTCCCTCTGCTCCCTGCAAACAGCCAGGATAACAGGAATGGGTGGCAGGCAGATTATGTGCTGGTGCCCTCATTTCACTATTGCCTTATGTCACCCCTTTTTTGTAGCTGCTCCTTCTGAAAATAGCATTGCTGCATCTTTTCCTTCTAAGAATTTCCCAAACACTCAGCCACACAACAGCTCTTTCAGCTTTCAAGGCACATACGAAGCATTCAGAAGTTCAGAATAATTCATAACACGAAGAACAGAGCATGCAAAAAAAAAAAAAAAGCCTGGATTTTTGCCTAAGGACAAACTCTATCATAAAAAAGGATTAGGAAATCCAGAAATCCTGGGATCAGATAATCCTGCATCCCCTAGCTTAAAGGATTTGACTTGTTTTCTGCTTAGAGCTGTTAGCAGTAAGCACTAGCAGCAGCACAGGCATCTTGAGGGAGAGAGATCAGTATTCATGCACTGCCAAATAAAAGATATTAGGGAAGTTCCTAAAGTATTGCCAGGGAAGTGATTCTTTTCTTCATCTACTCTACCTCTGCCATCCCTCAGTGCCACACAGCAGATACACAGGATATAACTTACTATTCAAGGGCAATGTGAAATGAGTTGTTTGCCATGCAGTCACCCTATTTGAAAAAGATGAGATCTGATGAAAATGAAATTTAATTAAATTTGAGTGAAAGAAGATGAAATTTGATGACTAAATCAAAACAAAGCATTTCACTAAAATGAAGTATTTGCCCTCCTTCCAGTTAGCAACTTATCTGTATTAAAGGAAAACAAAATTTACCTTTATAATTAAATCAACATAACCTTTTGTCTCGTCACTGGAAACTGGGGTATAGGCTCGAATCACCAGATTACCATCAATTTTTGCAGAAAGGTAAACATGTTGGCCTGGGGAGAAAGAATTGCAATCTGATTATGTTTTTCATCCCTGGAGGACAAGAGAGAAAGGCAGGTATTGTAACCTGCTATGCATACAATGACAGAGAAAATTTTTGCCATATAAATGCTGTATGAAAGTTGCAGTTTCTTCTCTTTTTTCAGCACATAGCAGAAATCTCCCAGGAAGTAATATGGCCATACAGTTTCAGGATCTTATTCCTAAATTCTTAAGAATGAATCTGGATTAACACAAGCACTGCAGGGCACATCTCAGTTGGTTTATCATTTGTCTAGTTAATTCAGACAGTTCCATTACTCTTTCCCATGCAAGCCAGAAGAAAGTTTGGAGAAAGACAGCCACCATGCAAGGACATGTTCAGCGTGGAATGGGATGGCCCTGACACTTGTCATACAGCACAGGGAACTGCCAAACAGGGCAGGACAGAGCCACATCTGCAGATCAGAGAGAGAGAGACCTTCCCCTGCAGAGATAATCATTGATTCAAGGTCCAAGGTTCAGTGCTATCAGTGTTCCAGGGTTTAGGAAAGAAGGCCAATCCTAGGCTGAAATTCATGCTACAGAACTCCAGATAAAGTTGCATGGAAGTGTGTGTAATTCAAAGGTAAGTGCATGCACAGAAAAGGTTCTGAATATTTCAACATCTTCCCAGGCAGCAGAGCTACCATCCCCTTTCTCATTTACAAGCATGACTGTGTTTGCCAAAACCATGAGGGCAATTGCCAACAGACTGAGGGGACCAGATGGAAGTAGAATGCAAATAAGAAATACGAAAAAGGTTTGACAGACACCACGCTTGCTTATATCCTGACTGGTGATGAATTCCATCAGGCTCAGTTCACTTTCACTGCTCCATTTCTAATCTACACCACACAACTGGACAAAGCACACACAGAAGATCAGAAATACAACCCACTGGGAAACCTGACATTTCTCTCTGAGACAGCAGCATTGAGATGCAGCTTTCTACTCCTTGCTTTGCCTGAGCCTTAAATCCCCAAACAGTCAGAAGTCCAAGAACTAAGAGAAACTAGAAATATAAATAATTGGTTCCAATACTTACCTACAGGTAATCCTAATATATGATTTGTTGAAGGTAGCCCGAATCTGAATTTCTTAGTATCATGACTTATTTCCTAAAAAACCAAAGTTAGAATGAGGTCAACATCACCACTTCTCTGAATTTCAAACTCAACACAACATGCTTTAGTAAGCCTGCTCTTTGTTAGCATGCAAGCCGAGTGCTGGGAAAGGACACAGAAACGGCTTTGAAAAATAAAGTTTAAATAAATCAGGAGTTGCAGAAGCAGCTTTCTCCTTTTTATTTCCACAAGGAGCGACTGTTGCCTGCCTGCACAATCCCTACAGCACCTTTACATAGATAAAATCAGGAAAGCCCAAGGCCAGTGAGCACCTTCCGTGCCTGTGGCCAAAGACCAGGCAAGACAGGGCGTGCAGAAGCGCAGCCTGCCGGGCTTGCTTCTCATGCTGCACCCAGGACAGGAACCGAGGGACAAACGCAGCCACCACTTAAACACGCAAAGCATCGGGAAACAACAGTTCGCAGCACGGCATAAACGCTTTTACACATCCTGCTCTACCCTGGGAGCATCCCTGGGTGGCTGCGGGGGTCACAGCCGTCCTTGCGGGGCTCTGTGCCCTGCTCTGCGGATTCGATCCCTGGGGCAGCCCCCGGCCAAGAGTCCCTCAGGCCAGCGGACGTACCGCCCTCAGAGCCCCGATGCCCCAGAGCCCCAGAGCCGCGGTC